>JASAMX010035353.1:0-21679 GCA_030248175.1 Microlaimidae sp. YZB2_3 | reverse complement strand
TGTTTTTTGTTCTTCGTTCAGTTACGTATTGCTCTAGAAATTTTAATTACAAATGATGTTTATTACAAAATTTAAGGTTTTTTAAATCCTTTTACATTTAAAACAGGTGTTTAAAACGTTAATAAAAGGTTAATAATATTTAATTAATGTTTGTTGAAAAATAGGAGAAAAAATGGAGTATATGACAGAAACAAGGTAATAAACACTCCGCGTGAAGCGCCAAAAATTTTTTAGTCCTTTTATAATGCTTAAAAATTTTTCTCCGGGAGGCGATTTGGGGGGGGTTGTCCCCGGGTACCCCAAATTTAAGGGGGGGGTGTCAACAAAATCCGAAATTTTGGGGGGGGTATAACCCCCCCCCTGCCCACCTATGGTACCAAAATTAAAACCACTAAAAGGGTTTAATTGCAGTCTTCTCTGAAAGAATGCTTTTCACGCTTAGATTATTTATACTTTCTAAGATATTGGAATGATCTTGGTGGTAAAAGCTGTTTACTTAAATTGTAAACATAATAAAAAAGCCAGATCTTATTTGAAATAGTTTGAATATTTATTTCACTAAGGGCAATTTAAATCATTATTATACTAGTGATATATTTAAATACTAACTGCATAACTGGTTATGAGATTATGAGTTCAGTAGCAATAGATTGTTAACAGAAAAGGTAAACAGTAATTTGATCACACAAACGGTGATTTGAACTGCTGAATTACACAAACGGTAATCAGCTATATCACACAAACGGTGATTTAAATTTCTGACTTACACAAACGGTAGTCAGATATATAACACAAACGGTGATTTATTTGCTGAGTACACAAACGGTAAACAGCTATATCACACAAAGGGTGATATGAACTACTGACTGACACAAACGGTTACCAAGTTGACTACATACATACTAATGCAACAGTAGCACATTACCTAATTGAAAATTAGGTTCTATATTTCTTCTGACTACCGTTTGTGTCAGTCAGTAGTTCATATCACCGTTTGTGTGATATAGCTGTTTACCATTTGTGTACTTAGCAAATAAATCACCGTTTATGTGATATATCTGACTACCGTTTGTGTAAGTCAGAAATTTAAATCACCATTTGTGTGATATAGCTGATTACCGTTTGTGTAATTCAGCAATTCAAATCACCGTTTGTGTGATCAAATTACTGTTTACCTTTTCTGTTAACAATCTATTGCTACTGAACTCATAATCTCATTACCAGTTATGCAGCTAGTATTTAAATATAATCACTTCACTAGTAAAATAATGATTTAAATTGCCCTTAGTGAAATAAATATTCAAACTATTTCAAATAAGATCTGGCTTTTTTATTATGTTTACAATTTAAGTAAACAGCTTTTATCACCAAGATCATTCCAGTATCTTAGAAAGTATAAATAATCTAAGCGTGAAAAGCATTCTTTCAGAAAAGACTGCAATTAAACCCTTTTAGTGGTTTTAATTTTGGTACTTTGCGCCTGATGAAGACTTCGGTCGAAACAAAACTTCTGCTTAATGTTTTAGTATTTTTTGTCATATATATATATATTCCAAGCAGTTTTTTGTCGTGCTTCTAGCTCCTATGAGCAAAAGTACCATAATTTTCATGAAAAAATGATTTGCGATTTTAATTGCAATTGATGGAAGTATTATATATTCAAAGATAAATGCATAAGCTATGCAAAATTCAAAAATAACTTTATTTTAAAAAAATAAGTTTATTTTTGGCTGCACCATAGTTGTCCAGCAATTAGTTTATTTACATATCAAACACACTTCCTATATATTATTTTCATAATATGGATAACGGTATCCCAGCTGCTGTGTCGTTTGAATTTACCAAAATTCAACACCTCTTATATTTTATCCTACAGCCACTAGACGCTTTAAAGACAGGCCAAGTATACACCTGTCTGCCAGATATTTTCACTTGGCTGTAGATTACCAAGTTGACTACATACATACTAATGCAATAGTAGCACATTACCTAATTGAAAATTAGGTTCTATATTTCTTCTGACTACCGTTTGTGTCACTCAGTAGCAGGGACGTAGCCAGGGGGGGCGGGGGGGGGGGGCGGCCCCCCCCCCCCCGAAACGGTCGGACAGGGGGAAAAATAAGGATAGTGGTTTGGCGGGGGGCGGCCGCCCCCCCCCCTAAAATGGTCGCCAGATAGTAAAATTTGGGGGTTTTCAGAGGCTAAAAATTCAAAATTTTCTAGCGCCTCGCTAATCGCTCGGCGCCAAACTTTAAAATAATTTTAGTACCCCAATGTACCCCCAAAAACAAAAATTTGTTCCGCTTCGCTGTGCTCAGCGGTCACTTTCTATAGTATACATACATATATACCTCGTTATTTATGTTGCCTGATGCTAATGTTATTTCAAAGTTAGTACAATAATTTTTATAAGCAATAAGTACTACACAGAAAGAAAAACAAACAATCATATTGTTTGATTTATGTACCTCCTCCCTCCTAAATTTTCCTGCCGCCTATAGCATTGGCTCGGATTTTTTCATATAGGTAGGTACCCCAGAAAACATGGAGCCGAGATGCTGCTCATGTGCTTTGGTTTACAATGTGGGTTTAGCCAAGGGGTCTGAAACTAACGTCTCTAAATTCCTTTTTTGTAAAATCCAGGCTCTGCCAATGTGTGCTAATGTAATTTTTAACTAAGAAAACATTTTCAACTTTTTACCGCTAAATACATTAGATAATACGTTATTAGGCCAAAAACAGTGTATTATACAGCTTTATCTACGTTTATCCCAGCTGTTTTAAACGTTTTCAAGAATTAAGGGGGGGAGCTCCGCCCCCTCCCCCCCAAAATTTTGGGGGGGGGGGGGGGGCTGCCCCCCCCCCCCCCCCCGAAATTTTTTTTGTACTAAAATCCGCCCCCCCCAAAATATCGGGGGGGGGGGGGCGGAGCCCCCCCCCCCCCCCCAAAATTTTTTTTTAAAAATCCGCCCCCCCCCCCCCCAAAATGAAACTCTGGCTACATCCCTGGTCAGTAGTTCATATCACCGTTTGTGTGATATAGCTGTTTACCGTTTGTGTACTCAGCAAATTAATCACCGTTTGTGTGATATATCTGACTACCGTTTGTGTAAGTCAGAAATTTAAATCACCATTTTTGTGATAAGCTGATTACCGTTTGTGTAATTCAGCAGTTCAAATCACTGTTTGTGTGATCAAATTACTGTTTACCTTTTCTGTTAACAATCTATTGCTACTGAACTCATAATCTTATTACCAGTTATGCAGTTAATATTAATGTATAATCACTAGTATAATAATGATTTAAATTGCCCTTAGTGAAATAAATATTCAAACTATTTCAAATAAGATCTGGCTTTTTTATTGTGTTTACAATTTAAGTAAACAGCTTTTACACCAAGATCATTTCAATATGTTAGAAAGTATAAATCTAAGCGTGAAAAGCATTCTTTTAAAGAAGACTGCAATTAAACCCTTTTAGTGGTTTTAACTTTGGTACTTTGCGCCTGATGAAGACTTTGGTCGAAACAAAACTTCTGCTTATTGTTTTAGTAATTTTTGTCATATATAAATTCCAAGCAGTTTTTTTGTCGTGTTTCTAGCTCCTATGAGCAAAAGTACCATAATTTTTATGAAAAAATGATTTGCAATTTTAATTGCAATTGATGGAAGTATTATATATTCAAAGATAAATGCATAAGCTATGCAAAATTCAAAAATAACTTAGTTTATTTTTGGCTGCACCATAGTTGTCCAGCAATTATTTTATTTACATATCAAACACACTTCCTATGTGTTATTTTCATAATATGGATAACGGTATCCCAGCTGCTGTGTCGTTTGAATTTACCAAAATTCAACACCTCTTATCGTCGTTACTACGGCAGAATGAGTCAATGCAAAAATTTTCAAAAAAATTTTTTTTTGCGTTTTGAGTAGAAAACCACCATCTACACCTTATTGGCAAAAGGAGCCAACTGCAAACGAACTATAATACGGAGAAATCAGGTCATGTAACATTGAGTCACAATTTGTAAGTTCATGTAATAGTGGGTCAAACGGGGTATGACTCTATTCACTGGGGTTTTACTATTATGACAAAATGAGTCAACATGTTTTCGACTCATTATGAATATATGGATAACTATGCAAAATATTAAAATGCTATGTTTGACAAAATGAGTCAAAATAAATAATTAACTTATATTGTGTCCAATACTCACTGTTTTGTTAAACAAGAATCTAAGTTTCAACAATGTGGTTTCAGAATTGAACTGTGAAGATAGGGCTCATGGAAACATGAACACTTGTGTTTTACCTATTTGCTAAATTCGCTAAAACGACTTACACTGTCACTTTTTTGTAAAATCAATAATCAATATGATATGCATTCATCTTACCCATAGAATCAAAGAAGGGCTAATAGTAGCCCTTGACTTTGGCCTGGTGCTTATTGTTACTTTTTACAAAATCATATCACAAAAGTATTATCCTTAATATGGAGCTGCTGTGAAAAGGAACAAAGACATTATTTTCTTGTAATAGCCAAACACTACCATACCAAAGTCAGACACCAAATCAGGTCATGAACCAAGTAGGGAAGGAATTAAGCGTGATAAACAAATAAAATATTTAGAAAAAGTATTCTAAGTGGCTCAATTTAGTGCTTACTAATTAAGCCTTTGAGTCACATTCTAGAGTAAACCATTTCTTTGTCATGTTTAGCGACCGTGATCGGTTTGCAATTATATCATTGTTGTTTGTTTTTTTGATCGTATATTTCTAGAATAAACTTTGATGATGATGATAAATGGGCAGAATAACCTAAAAAACCTTTAAATTAGTGATTAATATCAAAGCAAGGTACTTAAACGCATAAAAAAAAAAAAAAAAAAAAAAAAAAAAAAAAAAAAAAAAAAAAAAAAAAAAAAAAAAAAAAAAAAAAAAATAAAAAAAAAAAAAAAAAAAAAAAAAAAAAAAAAAAAAAAAAAAAAAAAAAAAAAAAAAAAAAAAAAAAAAAAAAAAAAAGAAATCTATAATAACTAATGATTCTACAAAAACTTAATAAAAAGCCTTTTTAACAAAATATGAGTAAAGTCGTTTTCTAAGATTTTTAAACCTTTACTAACAAACCATACCGAGTCAATCAAGTATTGACTCTATATACCTAAAGTGACACAACAAGTCACTTATATTTAACTACACATTTGACTCTGAATAAATAATAAAATCTCTTTTGACAAAAAGAGTCGCAACAAAAAATTTAATTTTTATCAGCCACAGTCATTTTGATTTGGGTAAATACATAAAAAAACGTAGCTACCTAAAGTGTAAAACATATTTTTTATCAAATACTGCAACAAAAGACGGTATTTTTTTCTGACCATTTGAAAGTTTAAAATGGCCATATCTCAAAACAAGGATTTTTTTCATTGACTCGTTCTGCCGTAGTAACGACGTTATATAACATTTTAGAGGAGGAGTCTTACTAAGTAGTGGTCAATACTAGCTGCCCTATGAATTCCATAGCAGCTACCTTTTCTCAAAATAATAACCAAATTATATCTAGTTCGTTGCCATTAATTTCGCATAATTCGGACACTGGTATCCCAGCCGCTGTGTCGTTAGGTTTACCAAAACTTAACACCCCCCTAAATTGGATTACGTTACGTAATACTTTAACATGTATTCGTTGGAGTATATAAATGCACAAATTTCTATTCCTGCTTATTAGAAAATTTATTACTAACGATTATGTTAGTAAATTGAACAATACATAATATCATACAAAAAGCAAGCTAATCACAAATTACTGATTGCGGTTTGTGCAATCAGTATATAAGCACCGTTTGTGTTGCTTATCCTAAAATTGATTACCGTTTGTGTTTTCAATTTAAATTTGTTTACCGTTTGTTCTAAGCAAAAAATGAAATTTAATTGATATCCGTTTGAGTTATCAATTTATTGTTTACCGTTTGTGTTAAACAAAAATTAAATCTTTAATATTAAGATTACAAACTATTCATAACAAAGATTAGCTTAAGTGTTAAATATTAGTACCTTGTGCCTGAAGAAGACTAAGGTCGAAACAAAACTGCTTAAAGCCTTAAGTTTCTTAAAAAATTTAGCTTTTTTGTCGCACTTTATGCTCCTATGAGCAAAGGTATCTCAAAAATGACTAACGCACCATTTAAAGGTTTTAGAGTCACGCTTTTTTCATCTGTTGATGATTTACAAAGTACTTTTCCAGAACCTCTAAACCCAGATTCCTACACTATCATTCCTCAAACAAAACATTTCAGAGGAGGAGTCTTACTAAATAGTGGTCAAAACTTGCTAAAAAATCAAGTCTGTTTGGCAACCTCTCTTAATACTAGCTGCCCTACAAATTCTGTAGCAGCTACGTTTTCTCAAAATAATAACCGAATTATATCTAGTTCGTTGCCATTAATTTTGCATAATTCGGACACTGGTATCCCAGCCGCTGTGTCGTTAGGTTTACCAAAACTTAACACCCCCCTAAATAAATAAAATTTTGTTGAAGAATTAGAAAGAAAACATAAAGACTGATGCTTGATGTTCCTACCCTCCCACATGATGCTCCGGAGCTCCAGTCACTTATAGCGGAGGGAGTTTTGGAGTTCCTTCCCCAAAATAATTGTTTTCAAGCTTATTTAAGCTTAAATGTTTTAATTATTTTATTTGCATTTTTACAGTTTTTTTTAATTGCCTTTAATAAGCTTGAAAAATTTTAGTTTACAAAAAATTTTTGACTAAATAATCTCCAGCATAGCGCATTATTCACACAATTCGTACAACCATAGGTGGGCAGGGGAGGGGGTTGGGGGATTATTTCCCCGTAAAATCTCGACTATAGCCGACAGTTGACACCCCCCCCCTTAAAATTTGGGGGTACCCCAGACGACCCCACCCCCTAAAATTTGGGAGGTCCCAGTACTAAACACACTAAAAATGGGGTATTTGAGCTATACCCCCAAATTTGGGGGGTTGGGTATACCCCCCCCCCCCAAAAAAAATCTGGGTGTACCTATGAGTACAACAGTAGGGCAGAGCTCCGTGGACGTGGATTGCTCCGTAGCTCTACAAAGCGGAGCTCCATTCCAGACAGCTCAAAGCTCAACATTTTAGTGTTAAAGATAAATTGAATTCTTTTTAACACTTTGAAAATTTTTGCAATATCCGTGCAAGCAAAAAAGAATTTTCTCAGAAGTCATTTTTAGGTTTTATTCAAAACTAATAATAGGTGTTTTTAGATTTTTACTTTTAAATGGGTTTTTTAATTAAAAAATATAACCAGTTGGAACTTTTACCTAAATCTTTACATATAATACCATAGATAAACAAGGGGGGTAGGGTGGGGTCCACCCCACTAGCCTCGGAATTTCGCCCCCGTCCAAATTTACAAATTTTTTACCCCTCACCCCCCTCATGATTTTGAAATCTGTCCCCCCCCCCCCTCCCCTCCCGAGAAAATTTTAAGTACTTTTTTATACTAAATTTTCTTCCAAAAACGTGAATTTTATAACACAAATTCATGTTTTTAGACCCTTTTTATACATGAATATCGCTTTTTATATAATAAAATGTAGTTTGTTTTTTTTTTTAAAGCTGAAGCGGGCCGGCCATGGATATTCCATATTACCGCCTACCACCCTATATCAGCACTGTTGTTGATGTAGAATGTTAGTCAAAGGCCCCACCCCTATCAGAGGATTTTAGGGATTAGATGTGAGGTTATATTTAATAATACAGAGAGAACAATAAAAATTTATTTTACCTATCTCACATCTATTCCCTAGGCCTACGTTTGGTCGGTTTGTCTTACCGTGGGAGCAGGGACGTAGCCAGGGGGGGGGGGGGCGGCCGCCTCCCCCCCCTCGAACGGGTCGGACAGGGGGAAAAATAAGGATAGTGGTTGGGCGGGGGGGGGGCCGCCCCCCCCCCCCGAAATGGTCGCCAAATAGTAAAATTTGGGGGTTTTCAGAGGCTAAAAATTCAAAATTTTCTAGCGCCTCGCTAATCGCTCGGCGCCAAACTTTAAAATAATTTTAGTACCCCAATGGACCCCCAAAACCAAAAATTTGTTCCGCTTCGCTTTGCTCAGCGGTCACTTTCTATAGTATACATACATACCTCGTTATTTATGTTGCCTGATGCTAATGTTATTTCAAAGTTAGTACAATAATTTTTATAAGTAATAAGTACTACACAGAAAGAAAAACAAACAATCATATTGTTTGATTTATGTACCTCCTCCCTCCTAAATTTTCCTGCCGCCTATAGCATTGGCTCGGATTTTTTCATACAGGTAGGTACCCCAGAAAACATGGAGCCGAGATGCTGCTCATGTGCTTAGGTTTACAATGTGGGTTTAGCCAAGGAGTCTGAAACTAACGTCTCTAAATTCCTTTTTTGTAAAATCCAGGCTCTGCCAATGTGTGCTTATGTAATTTTTAACTAAGAAAACATGTTTTTACCGCTAAAAACATTAGATAATACGTTATTAGGCCAAAAACAGTGTATTATACAGCTTTATCTACGTTTATCCCTGCTTTTTTAACGTTTTCAAAAATTAAGGGGGGGGGCTCCGCCCCCCCCCCCCAAAATTTCTGGGGGGGGGGGCTCCCCCCCCCCGAAATTTTTTTTTGTACTAAAATCCGCCCCCCCCCAAAATGAAACTCTGGCTACGTCCCTGCGTGGGAGGAAGGCTTATCTTTTGGTTGCACAATAGTGTATGTAAAGATAAACCTACTCCTCCGGTTGTGGGCTAGGCCGCAATGGCCACACGGTAAGGACCTCAGCCCCCTCAGCGCGGCAAGCCGCTACGCCACAACACGTAACGTGGCAATTACCTCACTAAGGTGGCAATGGCGGTTTTGGTGAACCAAATCAACCACGACCTCCAGAGTGGCGTAATCCCCATTGTAGGTTATCGAGGGGGATAAAATGTAGTATTATCTTATAAAAAAAAAACTATTATTAAACTTTTAATGGTTTAAAACTATTTTGCTTCGGAAATTGGACCCCACCTGGACCTGACCCTCCTCTAGGTTTCAAAATCTTCCACCCCAGGTCGACCCCATCTAGAAAGCTAGTGGGGGTCAACCCCCCTCTAGGACCCCGCTCCCAGATTTTGAAATGTCATTTACCCGGGGTAAACACCCCCTCCCCTAGCTTTTTGACCGTGTTCATCTATGTATATTATATATCATAAAAAAAGATTAAATTGTAAATAAACTAAAACAATACGCGCTGAGCGAAGCGAAACGGAAGAAAATTTTTGAAAATTAATCTTTTGAAACCTTAAAAATTTTTGTGTTCTTTTTTGTCTGGTTGACTAAAAAAACGGTTAAAGAATACGTTTATGGCCAAAAATCTAGGCGCCAGGCTGGCGCCTAGACCCAAAATTTTAGGCGCCAGTGGGAAATTCTAGGCGCCAGTGGCGTCGATTTGGCATAAAAAACCTAATTTTATGACATAATAAGACAATTAATGACTTATTTTTAGCTTCATGGCATGCGCGATGAACTAAGATACAAAAAAAACTAAACTAATTTGGTAAATGATTGTAGAGCTGAAGATGTTTGTAAAAAATTACAAGAAATGGGTTGGGAAGCCCAGTACATATCTGCACAATTGGAGCAAGAAGAAAGAAGCCAAATAATGCGGGACCTGAAAAAGTTCAAATGCAGACTGCTCATATCTACAGACTTGGTAGGCATTTACAGTTCGTCTTTAGTACGAAATAAAAAGTCGCAATCATTATAAAATCAATGTGACTCTGACACAAAACGTTTTTGGTATCTGCACGCTAAAAAGAGTCACACTTACCACCAGGATAGATTAAAATGAGGAGGGCGTAAGGTAAGGTTGGTTGACCCCCAAATAGTTAATATAGCCGACACCCTTCTAAAATTTAGGGAGTCCAGGTACTAAAAACGCTAAAAATGGGTATTTAAGGCAAAGATATATAACATAATAATAAAGGAAAAATATGTGACTTCATATTTCTCAGAAACATTGACTGCCCTTATTAAGGCGCGCCCTAATAAATAAGACCGCGCTTTTATTAGGGCACTCGGATGTGCTAATTAGGGCCCTGTTTCTTAAAGGGGGCCCTTATTAGGGCGTGTAATAGCTCTTTTTAGGGCGCGCCCTAATAAAAGCGCGCTTTAGTTCAAGCGCGCCCTTATTAGGGCCTAATGGCCCTAATAAGGGCGCGCCCTTAATAGGTCCATATGGCTCTAATAAGGGCGCACCCTTATAAGAGCCATATGGACCTATTAAGGGCGCGCCCTTATTAGGGCCTAATGGCCCTAATAAGGGCGCGCCCTTAATAGGTCCATATGGCTCTAATAAGGGCGCACCCTTATAAGCACACTTATCGATTTTCAAAACAAAAGATTATTTATAAGTCTGTTTTATGCGACGGTTATTGTAGCTGCGATGGCTCATTCATAGTGATTCGGCCTACCACTAAGCAAGTGACGGGTTCGAATCCCACGGACGGTAGATTTTTTTTATTTTTTTCTTTACAAAAAACTGTCAATCTTATTTTTTGTTTTATTATTTTTCTTTGCTTTAACATGAGTAGCCCACCAAAAAAATAGTAGTTTGTTTTTGTTATTGTGTTTGGGAAATTATACTTGTGGCATTTGGTACACAATAACAATAGAAAACTAACCTAAAAATTTTTAAATGTTCATCCTGTTGAAATATGAGCTAAATAATAATGACAAATTTAAAACTAATTCGTTTAGTGTTAGTTTTTTGAAAATGAATAAATACTTACCTTATATTTGCTTTTTAATGATAAGATTTATATTTGTGTATTAAATAAAATGCGAATAGTCTTAATTTTAAAGAAAAAATATAAGGAAGCACAGAACAGTTGTTTTTTCTAAGAAAATTGATTTTACTACGAGGGTCTTAATTATATAGGGTTATACCATAATTTTCATGAATGGTAATTTCTTCATTGTCTGTTCATCACTCTGAGGTTATCATACTATTATGACTTTGGGATATCCGGTTTTGAGCATACAGGAAGTGACTCTTACTGAGACTGAAGTAAGAGTTGGAAAATCGCTTCCGGCGTCAGTGCCTTCAGCTGTATTGGAGATACTGGTGGGTCCTGCTATATTTATATTTTTATTTATTAAGTTTAATAATTTTGCATTGCCTTCTTTAGTTACCATATAGCAACCAGTATTTTCCTTTACAGACAGTTAATCCGTAAAGTCGATAACTGGGTGCCCAAAGAAACAAACAAACAAACAAACCATAATTTTCAACAAATTAAACTTTTCACACCTTTTTCGTTTGAACAAAAAATAAATTGGAATGCTAAACTACTTAATTGTTATGGTGTGCCAAATGAAAGTATAAATTCCAAAACGCAATAACAAAAATAAACGATCCATGCTATTCATAAAACTTTTGGACCCAGTCCGTTAAATGTGCATAGTAAAAAAAAAAACAGAGTACTCGCGATTAATAGTACGACCATCAAAACGGACTGGGACCGCTTTTTACGCAGACCGGTCTGCGTAAAAAGTCGACCCAGTTCGCCTTGGACCGAGTCCAAGAGTTTTATGAATTGCACGGGACAATTTTTTTGGTAGGCTACTCATGTTAAATTAAAGAAAAATAATAAAACAATTTAAAAATCTACCGTCCGCGGGATTCAAACCCGTCACTTGCTCAGTGGTAGGCCGAATCACTACCACTGAGCCATCGCAGCTACGATGAAGTCGCATAAAAAAGACTTATAAGTAATTTTTTTTAAATCGATAAGTGCCCTAATAAAGGCCCCCCTTTCAGAAGCAGGGGCCTAATTAGCACATCAGAGTGCCCTAATAAAAGCGCGCTCTTATTAGGGTGTGCCCTAATAAGAGCAGCCAATGTGTCTGAGAAATATATGAAGTCACGTATTTTTCCTTTATTATTATGTTATGTATTTTTGTTTGAGGTATACCACAAAAATTTTTTGGGACACCCCCCCAATGTCGGGGTCGGGTATACCCCCCAAATCCGGGAGGCTGCCCACCTAGCCCTTCTAGAATTTTAAATCTGACCTACTCCCACCTGGAAAAAAATTTAAGTACTTATTTTTGTTCTAAATGTTCTTCCAAAAACGTGATTTATTCACAAAAAGTCGTGTTTTTAAACTTTTTTTACACAATTAGAACAGACCTGTTCACGGTCTGGAAATGTCCCCGTTTTATTGGAGAATTTGTCCCCCCCCCCCCGTTTTATTGCCTTCCCCCCGCCAAAAAATGAAAAAAGTACCCTAAAATTACGACGCCATTTTTGACCTATGATGACGCCATCATCGCAAATTTTTTGCAGTTTTTAGCCTATTTCAATGTATTTCAAGCCATTTTAAACCTGTTTTTACCTTATTTTCGCTTTTTTTGTCCCTTTTTTCCCTTTTCCCTTCTTTTTTTCTCTTTTTCCCTCTTTTTTTCTCTTTTTTTCTTTCCCCTCTGCTTGCCCCCCGGTTTTATTGCCCCCCGTTTCAAAAAAGTTGCCCCCTCGTGCCCCCCCCCGTTTTGAAATCGCCCCCCCCCCCCCGCTCCAATAAAACCCCGGGGGGTAGTGCACAGTTCTGCAATGAATAATGCATTTTATTTAACTAAATGTAGTATTATCCTATAAAATAACAATATTTAAACTTTTAGTGTTGTAAAAGTAGTTTGCTTTTGACACTGGACCCCACCTGACCCTTTATGGGGTTTAAAATTTTTCAAGTTGGTCGTCCTCCCCTAGACAGACAGAAGGGGGGAGGGGTTCGATCCCCTGGACCTCTCTCCTAGGTTTGGAAATGTCATTTAATCGAGGTAAAAACCCGTTTCTCCAGCTTGGGTGATCGTCTTCATCTATGCTTACCAGTATTTTATGACGATCCTAATTCATTTTGTTGTGGTAATGAGGAGTTGTTAGGTCTTTTACCTAATTATGGGATTGCGATATGCATAGGTGAGAAAATGTGTATTGTAACAAAAGCAAATTCGTTGGGAGTAGTAGGAAAATAAAGTTAAACCCTATTTAGGAATAGGCGTTTAAATCTAAGAAATGCATTTTTACCTGTTTATTTTTTTGGGATTCATTTTTGCGTATATCTTGATTTGATTCATACAGGTAAAAAACGCCAATTTTAGGTAAAAAAACTCTTAATTAATTGGTGAATTGAAGCTTTGTTGTGCTTAATTGTGCGGTACAAATTAAAAATTTTGTTTTTGATTTTTAAAAAATATTATTCAGCGCCCTCCTGAAAGCTTGTAACTTTTTTTAACTTCAAAAATATTCAATTTGACACAATGGTTGTATTTTAATTATTTACAAAGTTTTTTTGGGGATTGTAGTGTTTTAGGGGCAAAAAAACTGCGATTTTAAACCCTTTTTCGTAAAACGTTAGGAAGCGGAAAACCGGTCGGCAAAGATCTCGAAAACTGCCGACTCCCCTCTCTCTTTCTTAAAATTTCAGGGCACCCCCGAAAATTTGGGGGTCTCAGTTCTGAAAACGCTAATTTATAATATACCCCTCCCAAATTTAAGGGGTCGCCCCCTCCCCTTCCGAAATTCGAGAGGCTGACCATCTATGTTTCTAAGTTTCAATGTGTTATTTGTATGAAAATGAATATTCTTGCTCTTGAATTGGAATTGGGCGGAATTTATATACTTCTGAGTTCTATAGACGGCGAGAGGAGTAGACGCCCACAACGTGAACCTAGTTGTAAATCTGGAAGTCCCGCTGGAGCCGGAAACCTATTTTCATCGCATCGGACGAGCTGGTCGCTTCGGTACGTTAATTTACTCCAAGAGGAATAAAAACGCCAAACAAACTGAAACATAGTAATGAAAATCTATATTTCATTTTTTAAATACATCCATGCAGCCGGGTTATGTGGGAAGGCGTTTAGCAGCGTAGGTGCGCAGCCTCCAATATCCAAATGTGGGATATATCTCCGCCCTTAAATTTATCTGGGGGAATATCAAAAATATTCGGAAGTAATTCTGGATATTTCTTAGATACCCCATTTTTAGCTTTTTACTACTGAGAATTTTAAATTTTAGGGGGGTCTCTTGGGTATTCCAAAATTTTAAAAAAGGGGAAAGGAGAAGTTTCGGCAGTTTCGGGATTTTTTAGTTAAGGAACAACCATACAGTGTAGATAGATGTAGAGCCGCCCGAATTTTTTCAGAAGTATTCCGTCACTCCCCCCCCCCAAATTTGGAAGTGTTACCCAGGGGCATAGCCAGGATTTAGCCGTTCCAATCGTACTCAAGATTTTCAGGACATGACATACTTAAACAAATTTTGTTCTAACGGCCGCACCAAGCGGCGTTTCTTTTGATTTTGAGACCCAAGTTTTTTACCGTTATTGACAGAGTAGAGACGGCGTCATTTATAAACATCGCTTCTATCCAAGTTTTAATTAATAGCTGAAACACTGTTACACACTGATATAAACGCCATATTAGACCGTTGCGCTGTTTTTTTAGACATAACGTTTTAAAGTTTTTCTTACCAATTTCAATCGTTTTTGAACAGACTTTAGTTTTTAATTTTTTTAGATCGGGTGTGTTGTGGGCAATAAACTCTTCTTAACAATATACATAATTACTTTCAGGTGGTTATGGGGCTGCTATTTCTCTTGCTGTAGAAAATGTCGATGACCTTCGTTTTTATGCGATTGGTTCTGAAGCTGATTTAAAGGTAATTTAATTATACGACGCTGGAATTGAATTGCATTACTATCAATTTACTGAGTAAAACACAAGTTTCATGTTTCTAGTATCTAAATTACCAATTGGTACCTAAATTTGAAGTTTTGCATAAAAATCCAAAGCAAAAAAAAGTTTTCAACAGCCGCCAAGTTATCACTCTGCATAAAAATAATGTAAAGTGAATTAGCAAAAAGAAAGATTATGTAAATATTTCACCAAGAAAAGTTCTGTCTGTGTACAGCTACGAACGAGTTTAGCATGAATATAGATGAACATGGAAAGGTAGAGTGGAGTCTCCCTCCCGCTAGCCTCGAAATTTTGTGCCACCCCTCCCCAGAAAAAAAATCTAGGAAACCCTTCCCCCAGATATTTGCCTTTTTTCACTTTGCACCCTCTAAATCTGACTATCTTTCCCCCAAAAAAACTTTATTTGCTATTTTAATTCTAAATTTCACAACGCAAAGCAAAAAATTAGACCAGCCTCCCCAAAATATAATGTTTTATCAATAGATGATCAAAGAGATGGTAGAAGTAGCATCACCCTCCTAACCTCGACATTGTGCTCCTCTCCCTAAAAATTCTTATGGAACTATTTCTCCCCTTTAAATCCATACATTTCACCCTGATCCGTCACCTTTAAAATTTTGAATCTGACCCCCTTTTTGTGGAAATCTTAAGTACTGTGTTAATCCTAAATTGTTAACACAAATCCATACCTTTGCACTGCCCCACCCCTTGGGGTTTAGGGGGAGCAATTCCAAAATGTCGAGAGGGCAAGCAGGAGAGAAAAAAAGAGGGAAAAGAGAGAAAAAGTGATAATTGTAAATAAAAATAATAGGTCTAAAAAGCTTAAAATGTATTATAATAATAGCTTAGTAACTTTATAAAAATGGCGTCATAATAGGTCAAAAATGGCACCATAATTTTTTGGTGTTTTTTTTTAGTTTTGGGCGGGAAAAGGGGGATTTTTACAGTAGTTGAATACACCCCCATATCCCTTCCCGCAAAAAAAATCCGAAAGGTTGTCTACCTATCGACCTATGGTTTAGGTAGATGACCAGGGCGGGTTGTCTGGTCTGCGTATAGTTAGCAGGGGGAGAGAGCGTTAAAAACTGTGGGTTCTGGGAGTAGCTTGACCAAGGGGCTAGTGGGGGAGGAAGCTGGCTCAGAAAATTGTATATAATATAAAAACATAATGTTAGCGAAAACTATGATAGCATGGGGTTTTGTAGGTCAAATTACTTCCCGGTCTAGACTCTGGGGAACTTCGTGCGGATATTTGTACAAATATGGGATACTGGGAGTCCCAGCCATCGGTGGATTTCTCCAAAATGGGCGAATTTCCACAAATCAAGAAAACGTCTAAATTCGCGGACGGGGTTAATGGGGACTTTGTCAGCGGTAACCAATCCCGTTCGCGAAAGTGGAAAAAGAACAAAGACCAGTTCCCGTTTAAAACACGATGGGGTAAAGAATCCCAGCCCAGGCCGGACTCCAGCAGGTATTCCGCGGAGGAATTCGAGCGCTGTTTTCCAAAATTCGAGCTATCAGACGCGACAGCTTCTTCTGTCGGAAGTAAACTGCGCTATTCCAGGGAGACGATTCTTAACATCGGCGGGAGAAACAGCGACGGGGCGCTACTACAGGAATGCGGATTTGATGCGCAGAGAAAAGCGGCTGAACAACCTAAGCAAAAAGATTCTTCACCACATCCGGACCCGCTGGCGAACGCTCAGCGGATTCTGCAGGGAAACCAGGAGCCGTCGGTTTTGTTTTCGCTATCGGACTTGGCAGTGATGAAGCAGGAATACAGCCGGGAGGACATGTTGGTTCTAAGCGCGAAGGAAAACACGCTACAATTGGCGGAAGACTCGGTTCTCAGCGTCAATGGTCTATTCCGAGAGTCCGTGTGGCCAAAAGTTTCCGCGGCAGGCGAAAAAAGAAACATAGCTAATGGGTCTTCTAGTGAACGATCAAATGAGAATAAACCGAACGCTTCCACTGAGATAGCGAGCTCCTACAGTTTAAAAGGGACTAATGGTACCGTTGATGTTTGGGGCTCCAGCAAAAGAGAAAGGCTAGACCCAACAGTTCGGAAAACGATGAGTGCCGCTGAAATTCAGTGGGCACTGAGGGACGGCGTGAGAGATATGTTTCTCCCTCGGATCAATGACAACCGCAATACCGCCGCCGGAGAATATAGCCGGGAAGATTTGCTCAGGTTGGCCGAGGAGTGGGACGGCAAACCGTCGGGGATTTATTGGTCTCTGCGAGACGGGGCCATCGTGGACGAACTCTTCAGACCAAAACTGGAACGAAAGCGGGCAAAAAACAGGGAACCGGGAATCATTAACGGTCATTTGGAATCACACCAAAAGGTTAAATCTGTCGACTGTGCCAAAAATAATTTGCCTAAACCCGTTAGTAGTAAGGCGAATTCAATAGTCAAGCCAAGCGATGGTTCTTCGTTTAAGCAGAAGCCCAACGAAATAGTGGCTATGGAAACAACGGATCCATTTGCCCCTATTGACGACTTGGAGTTTTTTGACTTTTACGCCACACCTGCAACCTCCCAGCGGCCGAGTAGAAAAACAAAAACGGCTAAAAGAAAAGATTACAAAAGACAATCTAATGACGCCGGTGCTGAAATTAATGTTTCAAAACCTAAGTTCTCTGTTGAAGAAGTACCAACAATTGCGGATTTTAACGATCTAATAGAAGAAACGCGTGCAAAAATTGCAGCAACAAATATAGACGATTTATCGTTGGTAAAGGATCCCGCCGTCCATATAATCAGTGAACAACAACAGGGATCCGATATATCGAATTCCAACGAAGAGCTTTCAATACTTGCCGATAGAGCGGCCATCCAGTCGCCTTCAGACAAAGAGGAAACTGGAAACGCGGTGGGCTATTTCGCTTTCCCGGTAATCCCATCCTACCCTCGGTTTGAAAAAGGGGTGATGGACTCGGAAGACAGCCCGCTGAAAATCTCAGAAAGATTTCGTCATTTTGCAAAAGAAGAAAAAAATGAAACGGGCTCTTTCCGACCCGGTCCCGTGGTAAAAACTAGACTGAGCACGTCGGAATGGGAAGATTATTGGCTAAACTCCGTCGACCTTCTGAAATCAGCGAAAAACAGATTTTTGTGTCGCGTCAATTATTCCTCAGGACCGCAAAATTTAAGCGAGGAGTGTCATGACGTCAGAGATGAATTTTCAGCCATAAACTCTTTCGCTTCGGAAGCAGCGTTGGAAATCGATATCAAAACTGTCAGTAACCACATTTTTAACACTAATGAATGCAAAATAGACCCAAATACCTCTTCCATCCAATATTCTGAAGGCATAATTTTGGCAGCAAGGCCTAATATTATATCTTATTCTCGCGACGAACTTTTGCAAATATGGGAAACCTGTGCTCATTTGACAGTGCCGCAGAAGTGTTCTTGGTCGCAAGCGGCTATCGAAGCTGGAATATTTACCCCGCGGATATATTCCCTCCAGCGCCAGAGTCACCGCGATGCCGGTTTGAAAGACGCGGAAAATTTTTCTTCTGAAGCTGATGATTTTCAAGAAAATAAAATGTTTTTCAACGATCAAGAACATTGGGAGAAAAATAAAAATCGGAACGCTGTATATTTTACATTAAATTCATACGCAAAACAACTAGAAGACTATCACGTAAAATTAGAAGCTTGGTATGAACAAGCGTTAAGAAATCAATCTATGTCAACTGCTGAGAAAAATCTTACGGGTTATTTTAATTTTATGCTCCAATAATATTTTGTTATTGTGATTTTATTTTTTTAGAATTTGTTTTTTTTTATTTTATATAAAAATTTTCGGAATGAAGCTTTAGATGTAGCAAGGTAGTAAGTAGTCAATAAATCATGTGAACTAAAAATGTTATTTTTAATGATGTTAATCATTCTTATTAAAAAAATAAATATTTTATCATTTAAATTAAAGATTGGATTACTCTAGGAAAGGAAGTAAGACATAGACATCATTTTTTTGCTTTAAAAATGTTTAATTTCTTCGTGAAAACGTTAAGTTTGCATAAGTAAAATGTTATACTCCAACACAACAGCCCTGTAAAAGCTGGAAAATTTTTACCTCAGAAGAAAGAAAATGAACATCTGCAGGTTGTCCACTGAATGCGTGACAAGTACGTGTCATGTTAATAAGTTGTTTAAAAATCTTAATTATTGTTTTAATCTTTCTCTTTTTGTCTTCTCACTGTACTTCTTGATTGAACCAAAATTGCTTCAGAAGGCCGCAAATCAAAAAATTAAAATTTTTGCATAAACAGTTGAAAATTTTGTATTGAAGGAAACGCTTGGTATGTTCCAAGCAAAATTAAGCTTCTAATAATGCTTTGTGGGTGACTACAAATTTCAATTAATTTTGGCACATTTAAATGTACGAAAAACCTAAAAATCGTAAATTAAGTTTTTTTTTTATTTAAATTTTAAATTTTTAAATTAAATTTTAGATTATTTTAAATTTTTGTATTATATTAAAAAATTACAATCGTGTTTAAAATAATATTTTAATTAGCGTTAGTTCTTAGTTTGCGGGTTTTGTTAACCGATAACCAGGGCTTAACGTCCTATTAGCTTTTATTTAAAAGAAAATATGCGTTAAATTATTAGAATATCAATAAACAAAAAAAAATTGTTTAAGATTTCAGACCTGTGCACAGTATGAAAATGCCCCTCCCCCGTTTTATTGGAGGATTTGCCCCCCCCCCCCCCTCCCCGCGAAAAATCGAAAATAATACCCTAAAGTTATGACGCAATTTTTTACCTATTATGACGCTTCGTGAAACTTTTGCGCGGGGGCTCCTTTTTACTTTTTTTTTCTCCCCTGCTTTTCCCCACCCCGTTTTATTGCCCCCCTCGTTTCAAAAAAAGTTGCCCCCCCCCTTTTGGAATTTCCCACCCCTCCCCATAAAACCCCGAGGGCGGGCAGTGCACATGTTTGAGCTTTTTTATTAAAAAATTAAATTGTAACATTATCAAAACTTTAAACATTCTGCTAACAGAGCACGTAGTTGACAATGGATTTAGTGCATAGGTAGGCAGCCTTCCGGATTTTGCGGGGTATACCTGACCCCCGAAGATTGGGGAGGGGTGTCCCAAAATTTTTTGGTATAACTCAAATACCCCATTAGCGTTTTTAGTACCTACTTGGGACCTCCAATTTGAGGGGTGTCTGGGGTACCCTTAAACTTTAGGATCAACATGGCTACCTATGGTTCAGTGGATGGTGTTTGATCACAGAACTTGAAGTGTTTTTTTTTAAATTTTCGAAACAAGAAAGAATTCCTATTTCATTTGCAAAATAATGAACTAGTATTCAAACACTGAGGCAAACTGACTTAAAATTTCGGCTTCACTTTTGTCATGCGTAATATTTTGAATTTGCTGTGTATATATCGTCATATCATCTATCTAGCTCACACAGTTTTTTTCAATAAACGATATGAAACAGAATAAAAATAACAGCCAGTGTCTCGAATTTAAGTTCTTATTTCCTGTACCGCATTAAAATATTTGAAGAAAGCGTTTTTAACTGAACAAATAAGCATTGGTGTTTGTTTCCGTTTGGTTTTTTATATATATAATATATTATATTTTACAAGAAAGTCAGATTTATATATTTTTTGCAAACTGTAATAAACATTTCTTTTTCTGAGTATTTCAAACGACAACCTGGGTGGGGAAACATAGGTAGTTAAACATTTTGGAGCATAAGCCTCGCCGCGCCCTCCCTTTCGAACTCTCACCCTGCCCAACTATGAAGTGACAAAATTGAGTCTCTGAAAATCTAGATAGAGACTCAGACTTAAGTAAGGTTAAAATCGCACATTTAAGGAGAAATTGCCGGTTTTACCCAGAGCTTCGAAGATGTTTTTAGAAAGCGAGGGCATCACTAATGTAGTTTTACATATGTTAGCAATTTTATTTTTTATTTAACTAAGTTCATTATAAAAGACATACCATTGCTGGCATATTAATTGACAGAACTCGCTGTCAGCTGCCAGCACACACTTAAAATTTAGGTAGTATTAGTTTTACCAAAAATATATAATATACCGAAAAATGTGCAACTCCTATATAAAAAAGTGCGGAAACGTAGGCCATTATACGAGTTTCCCCATTTAAATGATATTATAATGGCATAGTAGCTATTTTAGTTCGCGAGTTAAATGAGAGGAAGCTATTATAACAGCCATTTATTGACTTAATTTCACTTCATAATATACTACATTACAAGCGTAAAATACTTTCCGGGGCGCACGAGTTTTCCCGTGTTGGTTTATTCTGTCCGACACGGTAAACTCGTGCGGCCTGGATAGATTACACTTGTATATATAAAGTGAAATTAAATGAATAAATGGCTATTATAATGGCTTCCTCTCCATTTTAACTCGCCGAATTAAAATGACTACCATGCCATTATAGTGGAGAGTGTCATTTAAATGGAGAGGCTCATTATAAAGGCCACCTTTTCTGTACTTTTTTATATAGGAGTTGCACAATTTTCGTTATATTATATTTTTGGTTTTACTAGGCCAAGTATAAGCCGGTTGCCGGTTTGTGTGGAGTTCCTCTGCGTGGTGCCTGGCGGGCAACGTTAACACTAGCTTTTGTCATGAGATTTGTAGAATAAAATGGTAACACGTTTTGTTCTATAAAATTCGGACGTAAACAATGTTAGCGGCAAAACGCTCCACAACGCCCATTACATGACGCAGTTTACTGTGCTCTGTCTTCCCTCTCTGTGTATCAGCATAGAAGATGTGGCAACCACAAATAATGCATACATGGTAACATAACACCCACAAAATATGTATAATAATACTACATAGTACATGAAGTACAATATGTAATGAAGTGGAAGTAGGTACGTACATAC
>JASAMX010035352.1:0-19296 GCA_030248175.1 Microlaimidae sp. YZB2_3 | reverse complement strand
ATTGCTCTGGTATTATCAGACAACCATATGTATGTTTTTCTTTTCAAAAAAGCGAAATACATATAAGAAAGACATTTCACTTCTTTAAATTCTACATTTTGCTTAATTATTCAAAATATTCTAAAACACACCATCAAACCAAACACCAAACATTATTTTCGGAATATAATGTTTTTAAAATGGCATTATTCCTTTAGTATTTTTTCATAATTAAAATTAAATATAAAATTTAAGACTTTTCATTACCCTATAGCAATTAATTTATATTGATTTTGTTAATATCCGTTCTGTAGAACTGTTTTCTTTTGAAAATTGGTGTATAAAAACAGCATTGGAAATAACCAAGCGATACTCTTTTTATTAACTCTGGGAATTAAATTTTGCTGTAATACAATTTTTGTCTCAGTGTGACCTGCCTGATACATCGATTAGTATTGATTAAACAGCAATAAAAATACACTACAAATACTGCACCTTTAAAAGCTGTAGCAGAATTTAAAACTGTAACATTCTCATTTGTTTTGTATGCATCATAAAACAAACATCTGTTATACAAACAAAGAAGTGCGTTTAATTAACTTCAGAATATATTGACTATATTTTTTAATTAGGGTAGAATACATTATTTATTTGGGCCTATCACAAATAAACATGTTCTCTGTGGAGCTCCGGAACGCTGGTTTTCGGAGCTTTTCAGAACCTTTATAAACACGGAGCCTCAGTTTATTTTCAAAATAATTTAGCATATTATTGTTATATGGGTAGTGAAACTTACAATAATAATTACTGATTAATTACTTATTTGTTGTTGCTTATCTAAAAAAATTGCTTATTTTTAGGTTTAATAAAGCAAATGCTGAAACTAAGAAAATCGAAAATAAGCTTCACAATTTTATGTATTTTAGTTTTAATATTAATTTATTATCAAGAAGAAATAGAAGAGGCTATGGACTACTTTTTTAACGCTGTAGGTTTCGGTTTAGATTTTTAAATTAACAAAAATGTATAACTCAAAATTTTTTTTGTTGAAATATCACCAAAATATGGGTTTTCAGAAATAAATAACGCTGTTTTAAAGAAGCATGGTAACGAGTTAACTCAGATATCGCTCGAAACAAATTACTTCTTTAATTACTTCTTCGGAGCCAACTATTCCTTTAAAATTACTTACTTAGATTTAGAAATGTTGTATAGCCTTAAGGTCTCTCCGGACAGTTTTTATTGCAGAGCGTTCAGTAGTAAACCATTTGCAATAAAGAGCAAAAATTACCCATTTTTATTTACACACAATTTACTTTTGAATTATTATACTTATAGAGTATTATAATATTTTAAGATATTCAAATGACGAAATTTGACTAATTGGCGAAAAGCAGGCAACAAATCCTGATTACAATAATGATATTTTTTGAATTTATGTTAAATAAATTTTTAAAATTGTGAAAAAAATAAAAAAAAAACATTATTAAAATCCAAAAAAAAATTGTGGCCAAATATGTTTTATGTGGGAATCGATCTCGGGACCTTTCAAAAAATTTGACGACGCGCAAACCGATTATGCCACTGCTACCAGGGGATGATGAGCTCTAAAAGCGATCTATAAACCACCCTTCTGAAAAAATCGATAAAACGCACGACGCACGACAAAACTATTTATGCGTTAAAAAATACAAAAGATATTATGGCCTTCCAAAAATTATAAATTTCAATTGAAATATACTATCTGGAGCTTTAAATTTTACCAAATTAAATTAAATCGAAGTTTCACCGAAATTTTGAAAAAATTAACCCCCATTTTTCACTGAAAATTGTATATTAAACCATAAATACAACAGTATTTAATTTAATTTTTACGTACGTGAAAAAGGGTAACGGTGTCTCTCTATTGAAAGTATTTTTTTAATAAATAGTGTGCAGTAAATATTTTTAAGGGTTTTTAAAAAAATTTATTGCAATTTGATTTTTAATATCAATTATTTCAATTGCTTACAATAATATAATGAATGTTCACTTTATAATCGTGATATTTCTGCCTTTTTAACATTCAGATAAATTTTTTAGTGAAAAATTACTGTATTTCACGAGATCCCGTATGCCGAAAATCGCAATTTTCCATACTTAAGAAAACTGTCCGGAGAGACCTTAAGGCCAAAAAAATTAAATTGAAAATAGATACGTTCACAATTAAAGGAGTGGTCCGTTTTGTGCGATATACGCGCCTATATTGCAAAACGGCGATGTACAATAGGCGTCTTAAGGCTGGTTCATACTTATGTAAAAACGTCTTTTGGACTTTGTCCAAAGGATGTTTTTACAAACGTTTGTTTATACGCTGTGTTTGTTTTTTCTACTTTGTCTAAAGGACGTTTTTACATAAGTATGAACCAGCTTTTATAGAACGGACAACTCCTTTCGCCCAAATACTAAACCGATCTGCTACCAATTTCATATAAGAATTTCTTGGAACCAATGCTATAACATTTTAAAGTTTCAAGTATTAAAAGCATTAAAAGAGTATTTACTTCCGGGCGATATAGGGGTGTGATTCTTCAAAAAGCTTCTTTAAAGATGAGGCATGGAGTCAAACTTTTTGTTTCCGATTTTAATATTTTTATGAAACCTCACCCCTGCCCCCAATAGCCCACAAAAATTTTTTTCAATAAAATATCTCCAGTAGTTCAGTAGTTATAATCCCCCGAAAATGGTGTTTTTCGACAATTCTGTACGTGAAAGATTGCTTAATAGGTACATAATAACGATTTACGTTACAAATTATGTACTCAAAGAAAGCGACTATTTTCTACTATAATTCAATACTTTGATCGTTAAAATTGGTGTAGTATCTGTCGAAATATTGCGTTTCCCATACAAAAAACTCCTGATTTTTTTGTTAAAAACACCAAACGACGGCAATGATTCTATGAAGTTTGCCCAACCTTTTTTTCCCTTCGCTTCGTGTTTTTAGCAAAAAAATCGAGAGTTTTTTGTACGAGAAACGCAATATCTCGACAATTATTGCACCAATTTTACGATCAAGGTATCATATCAAAGTAGAAAGTAGCCGCTTTTTTTGAGCAAAATTTGTAACTTAACTCGTTATACCCATTGAGTAATTACAATTACACCATTTTTGGGGGGTTATAACTCCTGAACTACTATGGAGATTTTTTGTTTAAAAAAATTTTGTGGGCTATTGGAGGGGTAAGGTTTTCACCAAAATTTTAAAAATCGAAGACAAAAAGTTTGACTCCGCACCGCACCTTTAAGACTGTACTTTCGACGTTTCGTCTCTAATACACCGATTTTTGTAAAATTAAGTATAAAAAGCAAGCTCCTTTTACATCTTTTTTAAGTTCTCAACAAAATAATTTTTTAAATGTACTTTTATAATAAAAATCCTTTCATTTTTACTCCAAGCAAACATAAACATATAAAATATTGTCGGCTAAAACTTCTTGCTGTTTGTGAAATTATTATTTTTTAAAGATTTAAATAATTTTAATTTTATTTTTTTATTATATTTTTATTTAAATTTTATTATTTTAGAATAGGCAAATGATCAAAGACTGCGATATGCCTATTATGGTCCCGTGGGATTTGGACATTTTATATAATTTACCTGACCCATGGGAAGGATTTAATTGTGGTAAAAACTATTTTATTCAATTTTGATTTTGTTTAAAGTAAAATATCATGTAATTATTGTCAAAAAATTTACATTTTAACTTTTAATATAAAATTTGTTGTTACTAGAAACCCATCCCTACTAAAGTTATCTGATAAGATTTTTTTTACTGTTTTATTCTGATAATGTTGTTTAGACTACCATTAAAATAGAATGTTATTCAAAAGTAGAATACGATAAAAATCAAACTTTGGTTAAGGAAAAGATTAATCGTTGTAGTATTTTTAAAAAATGTGTTGAAAAAATCGTATACTTTGTGTAAAAAAATGCTTCAAACACAATTTAAAAATTTGGGATTTGATCCATAAGTCTCCAATGAGATTATTTTTGTATCCTATTTTTAACAAATGTGAAAATAAATTTAGTACTTGTCGTATTCACGACTACCACAAATAATAATTGCACTAAAAAAGTTTTTTGTACGTCATGGTATAACCTTTCCCTCACCGTGGTGGTTTGGATGAAATGAATCATAGGAACGAGTTAACTTAATTAGGAAGTCCATCATTTTTATTTATCTAAATAAAATAAGCGCACTTAATGTTAAAACATTTGATATTATTATTCAAATACTTTACTGTTAACCTTAAAAAGATTATTTAGTTAGTGCTAATATTGACTATACTAATAGTAATTTATTAGTGTAACCGCTGAACAACAGTAGTAACAACAGCAGTAACAACAGCAGTAGTAGTAGTAGTAGTAACAACAGCAGTAAACCTAAGTTTTGTCAATGCTGCTTTGCAGTGCTATTAAACGTCCGGTGTCAGTCGCATAGGTGGGCAGACTCCCGGATTTTGGGGGTATATCCGACCCCCAACATTTCGGAGGGAGAGTGTCCAAAATTTTTTGGGGGTATGCCTTAAATACCCTATTTTTAGCGTTTTTCGTACTGGGACCTCCCAAATTTTAAGGCGAGTGTCCAGGGTACACCCAAATTTTAGGGGGGGGGAGGGGTGTCGGCAGTAATCAGTTTTTTGGGGGAGTTGTATAACTTCCCAATGCCCCCTGCTCACCTATGGTCAGTCGTGTAAAGAAAAATATAGTAGTTTTTTTTTAATTTGGATTTAAAAAAAGACAGATATGGAAATTTTCTTGAGCAGTCGAAACAAAAATATTATTCCGAAATTTTTAAAAAAGGATTAATTAATCATCATTTAAAAATTTGAAAGCGTACCGGGAAAGAACAAATCAATATTTAATCGCCGAAATATTAATTAAAGCAAACTCTGTCTCTACGATTGAAAACAAATATAATCAATTAAAAATTTATCCTTTAAAAATTATATTCTCTTCATTGATTATAACTATACATTAGGAAATTAGCACTGAAAATATGGCGAATCAGCCTTGCAGTAAAACACTATTCGTAGGGTAGTGCATTTAATTTTGGGCACTTTTCCAAATTGGGCATTTTTGATTTTGGACTATATCTTTGGTAATCCTGGACGGAATACGACGTTTGATAGCTCAAATGAGGGCTAATTATGTGTAGATGACTTTCGTGAGCTTTTTATTCGTTATGCTATGATATTTGTGTGATTTACAAAAAATAAAAAATGTTACTCGTTTTTAGAACATGGGCATTTCGTGATTACGCAATAAATTGGTTTAAAAATTAAACTGTGCTGGTATAATTTAGTCTATTTTCCGAATTTTTAGTCCCCGTGGTTCTACGTTGCGTCTGTGGTGAGCAATCGTTATAAAATAAAATAGTGTAATTTTGGCACTCATATTGCTGTAGGTAAAAACGGGTTGAATTAAGTAGTCGGGTGTTAAATTGTAGTTGTAAATAGTTAAAAGACAACGCTTAGGGGTCATAACACTGCATTTAAACTCGATTAAGGGGGTCCTTTTAAAAAGTGCCGAAATTAAATGCACTTTTTTCCCAAATTTTGCTCATTTTGATACCATTTGGCATTTTAGTTGTGACTTTTTGCCAGTTACACGTTGAACAACAAGTAGAAGCTTAAATTAAAGAAAACTGTCTGGAGATAATGATAGGCTTTGAAATTTTTTAAAATTGTTTTTTTGACTGAGAAACAATCAATTGTTTGTAAAGTGCCGAAATTAAATGCATACATTTAATTTCGGCAATTTTACATTTTTTTAAAAACTGATTCAATTAAGTAAAAGAACAACTTTCGTACAGTGAAAATTTTATGACGCAACACAGTATCATAAAAGCTTTAAAATGAGCTAGCTATCAAACATGAAAATCGGGCTATACAGTGAAAAGTTACATTGGACAAACAAAAAAGTGCCGAAATTAAATGCACTACCCTATACAGCGTGGAGAAGAAAGGGTTTAAACCAAAAAAAAAATTATATGTATATTTAACTTTTTAAAACTTTGTATAAAATAGATCACACAATCTGTTCCTTTCTTTTGTTAATAATATTTTTAGATGAAAAAATGGAATACCATACTACGATGGACAGTGACGGATTTCTTAGGACACAAACCGAAAATATCACTTGTTACGCTCGATGTTTCGCCAGGTTATTTTCACTTCATTTGGTGTTTCTGTTCTTCAATAATATGAAGTAGTGAAAACTTAAAAATTTGAAATGAAAATATAAAATAGAAATTATATTTTTGTGATAAATTTTTTTGGATTCATAACACATCTCGAAGTTTAACAGCTCGTCTCCTCAATACAATATTAGTATAGCCTGCACTCAGCCCAATAAATTATACAGTAACATACTATGCTTTTTATTCGTGATGTGCCCCGGAGCTCCGAGCTCCGGAATTCCGCTTTTAGGAGCTGCGGAGCAACCTTAAGAGCTCCGGAGCTTTCTCCGCTTTAAATAGCCGGAGCTCCGGAGCATGATATTGGAGGGTAGGAACATCACTACTTTTTACAAGCCATTTTAATTTTGCTACCAAAAAGTTGCCACACAATTAACCCAGAACTCAAATGCCGCAACGTTTAAGAAGATATATGTTTTAGAATCTTTAAGCAGTTATAATTTCTAATATAAAAGTTCTCAATAAATGAAGTAAGAATGATCAGAAATGAAACGTCAAATACACCCGATAACTCCATTTCGTTGGATTCAAAGCAGAAATTTTTTGGCAAAATAAATGTTTCGCATTGTGAATTTGTTGGTTAGCTTTTAGTGCTTATGAGATTGTAATCGCAATAAAAAGACCTCTATTTGTAGTAGTTCTTAAAAAACTTGCAAATTTACTTGTTTGTTTGTTAAATAGGTTACAAACTACTTATCGTCGTTACTACGGCAAAATGAGCCACATGTATTACAAAATACACGTGATTGTGAGTCATTCTTTAGTTATTAAGTTCCCGATTTAAACGTAAAATAAAGTCACAGTCACATATATTTTATACAATATGTGGCTCATTTTGCCGTAGTAACAACGTTATGGTATCGTTGATTAATTATCTTGCACGACTATAATGGAATCAACAACCATTATTGGTACAGTACAGCATGATATAATGACTTGATGGCATGACTTAATGGCTATTTCTCTTAATTTAAGGCGCGTTTTTTTATAATATATATTATATGTTTTTAAAATTTTTCTTTTGTCTAGTCATATGACTTTTTTAAGCTTATTTTAGGAATATTTTTTGTGGTTTTTTTTAATTTTTTTTTAATTGGTGCGTGAAAATGTTACGCTGTTTCTTATTGTCTTGTAACTTTTTTGACATTTGACTTTCGAAAACAAAAAAAGTTTTTATTAGAATAATTTCTTTTTCAATGCGCAAAACTTTTTTTAAAGAATAAAAAATGGGGCAAAAGTTCAGTTAATTTCGGCTAAAATAAAGTTAACAGGATTTCAGAGAAAAGTAAGATATTTTCAAAAATCATCGAAATCTAAGATTAAAATTTTTAGTTTGTTTGAATCTGTAATGTTTGTAATGTAATTTAAGGCGTTTTGTAAAAATTCAGCGTAAATTTTATAAAAAACAAAAGATTCAGTATAGGCACCTTGCACTGAAACTCGGTTTATACATGAAGTATGCAATATACATAAGTGTCACCATAATGGATAATTACCGTCCCTCCTACTCATCTTTCCTAATATGCAGATCAACAGACCGAAAAGGCGCGAAATTTCGGTCCGTTGATCTGCATACTACGAAAGATAAGAGGGAGTACGGTAATTATCCATTATGGTGACACTTATGTATATTGCATACTTCATGTATAAACCGAGTTTCAGTACAAGGTGTCTATATAGCTTGAAAAACTACGAGCATTAAAAACCCATCAGAAGCCAGCTGCCCTGCGGTCAACTACAGCAATCTGCACTTTTATTTTCCTGAACATTTTAAAAATGCATCGGAAAGGCAAGAAAATCAGGAAAAACCTCTTAGTGTACTGTTGTTTGTTATGGATTCTACGTCTCGCGGTAATAAGTTGTTAACGGTTGAACCTTGAAGGTTATATATGGTTAAATGCAGAAGCGTATGTAGAAAACATGGATTCTACCATTGTGAAATTAAAGCTAATTATTTTGCCTAAAACGAAATAACTAATACCAATTTATTTAAAAAAGGCTATTCTAATTGAAAATCAAGATATAATTATGCATTTATGTATTCGTATAAAAGCCCACAAATTTGAATAATATTTTGCAGGAAGTAAGCCTAGGCAACCAAAAGCTTAAATTTAAAATTTTGCTTAATTTTAATAAATAAAAAAGAATAGGACTATATTTCCCAAAACAATAATAACAAAAGAATTCGGCGGCACTTTTTGGCATTTTTTTAAGTCAACCACTGATTTTCTACTGTTTGAATCCAAACTACAGCTGAAGTCTTCCAGGCTAAAATTAAGGACGTAACCGCTCTCCGCCAGGAAGAAATAAAGAATAAACGCGCGAGCGAATAAAATTTTAAAAAAAGTTGCCAGTGGTTATGTAACCTATTGTTATTTAGTTGCGTCACGTGTTTCTCTGCACGTGATATTTTTCTGAAGAAAGAGTGGTTACTTGAACACCGCGCTATTTTCACCCTGATGGAATTAATCTTTAAATTTTAAAATTTTGATTGACGATTATCACCTGACGATGATCTAATTTATGATCGAAACATTGGTATAATTTGACCATTTATTATAGTTGGCCTACACACTATTCTTAAATCAAAGAATTCATTCCAAAAGAAAAGATTCCAAAGAAAAGCCTAAAAATAAACCATTATTCAAATTATGAATTAAAAAAACCCTCAAAAAAATTTGTGTATTTTCTTAAAATTTTTTACTTTCTAAATCACAGATTAAGATATCTGAAATGTACGTTCGTAACTATTGGAATCACACTAATTCTTTAGTTGAAAAACTGCACAAAAAATACTGAACTTAGGATAACTGGCTTAAATTCGGCCAGCCTTAATTTCGGCCACCGGCTGTTATTTTTACCATGTTGTTAAAGTTACATTGCATGAAATAAGCTACGAATAGACTAGTTCGGAATAAGTGTCTTTTACTGTACGAGGGAGGGTACAAAAAGAAAAAAAATAAAATTTGAAAAAAAATTAGCTTTTTAGTTTCTTAAGTTTAAACCTATACTTCATAAAAATTGCTAGACGATGATATGTTTCACTACGTTGAAGTGCTGTAATATATCAGTTTGTGCTAAATAATTTTTTTGTTTTTTAATTAAACGTCACAATAGTTTGAAATCACCACTAAAATAGTATTTTCCTGAACAGTGATTTCGAATTAGTAAAAATAAAGATGAAATTTGTGCTTTTAAACTAATTTTAAACCTACATAGGTTTTTTTAATGTTTTGCTTGTAAAACTATTCAAAATTTAAAAATTAATTTTAAAAAGTCCATTTCAAACTTTTAAATTAAGCATTTTCTGTAATTGAAACATTAAAAATTGGGAAGCAAGCGCGCCAGCAGCGCCGTCCCTACGAAGCGGCAAAAAACTAAAAATCCCCAAAAACTGCTTTTGCTTTTGCAATATTTAAAAAGTATTTAAGAAATTTTGAAGAGAAGGGGTCGAGATTTTGAACCAATAAATATTTGAAATATTTTAAACCGTAAAATGTACTAGTCGCTCGCTGTTTCTCAATTTTCCCTCTACATATGATTGGCGCTAGTAGTTATTGTACCCTCTTCCTAACACTAAAAAACATTCCGAACTAGTCTATAGTTGGATAGATAACATCAGGGGGGGGGTTGTGTGGGGGTTGGGGGGTTTTGGGGTTGTTGGGCAGTGTTGGTGTTTTTTTGGTGGGGTGGTGGTTGTTTTTTTTTGGTGTGGCGCGATTTTTGGTTTTGTTGGGGGGTTTTTGGTTGTGGTTTTGTTTTGAAGGTGTCTATAGTTGGATAGATAACATCGCATCTATCCAGCATAACGCAGTTCATTTCATAATTTTGCGCACGACAAAAATATCAGTCGGGGGCCGAAATCAAGGCGGACCAATTTAAGTCAATTACCCTGCTATTCATCATACTAAGTTACAATCAGCTGCGCGCGACCCATGCTAATGCAAATTAAACGACACCATATGCAAATTATTTCTGACGTGAGATTTATCGATTATTCACCCGTTTACAAGTTTTGGGTGACCAATTTAAGTCAATTACCCTGTTATTCATCATACTAAGTTACAATCAGCTGCGCGCGACCCATGCTAATGCAAATTAAACGACACCATATGCAAATTATTTCTGACGTGAGATTTATCGATTATTCACCCGTTTACAATTTTTGGGTGACCAATTTAAGTCAATTACCCTGCTATTCATCATACTAAGTTACAATCAGCTGCGCGCGACCCATATTTATGCAAATTAAACGACACCATATGCAAATTATTTCTTACGTGAGATTTATCGATTATTCACCCGTTTACAACTTTTGGGTATAATTGTTCGTGATTTTCGGAAGCTTACGCGATTTCTTACCGATGAACTTTCTGCAGTCTTTTTTCAAAGTATTCATTTTAATTTTACAATTTTTCAGTTGTTATAGAGTATATTTTTGTAAATCATATTTTATATAAAAACCTTTCTCATTCAAATATTCGATAGCCGGTACCTTCGAAATTTAACAATCTATCAGTTGCACGAAAAACGCATCCACGAAGACAATAATTGGCTTAAACGGTGTCCGGAAATTTCGTCTTCTACATTTTGTCTTTCAACATCTCGTCTTCTACATCTCGTTTTCGGAAAACTCGTCTTTTAAACATTTCGTCTTCGGAAAACTCGTCTTTTGGATGCGATTTTGTAAACGTACTTAAAAAAATGAGAGTTTCCACCCCAATGATAACTTTTTTTTTGATTTTTGGGTTTTGAAATGAAATGAAATCTTTTATTATAAACATCATTATACTACGAAAGAAATTTTAAGAAAAGGAACAAAAGTGCCGTACAAAATCACTTAAAATAACATGCAATATTTATTTATTAATAAATGTTGTATAATTAATACAACATTTATGAAGAAAAAAAACTTATGTAAAAAGAAAACTAAAATTCCAATTAAAATACCAGCAAGCTAGGTGGCTCTTAAGGTAATCTTGGGCAAAGTAAAAATAAAGTGTATCGATAAGGTAGTATTTTAAAAGGAAAAAGGAATATAAAAATCTCTCGAAAGCATAAATTTATGTTCCATAATAAAGGGAAGAAGAACACAGTGCCCTTAATAGGAGTGCTAAATGTGTTTATCAAACTGGGTAAACATGTTAAAACTTTATGTTTTTAATTTTTGATTTAAAGATGGATAGCGTTTCAGAATCAATTACAGATTGAGGCAAACCATTCCAATATTTGGATGCTCTTAAAATACACATCTTTTTTTGCTTGTGGAATTAAGAGTTTTAAATTGTGATCGTTTTTACCTTTATAATTAGCAAACTCAAAAAAATCATTAAAGGAGGCTTAGGAAAAAAATAAGGTTTTTACTCTTCAGTTCAAAAAGCATCATTAAATACAAATTTACCATGATAAAGTTTTGCTTGATTTTTAGGTTTTGCTTAGGCTTAGGTTCTCAGTTTTTTGAATAAATCATTTAATAAAAGTTTACCATGATAAAAACTTTGCTTGATTTTTAGCTTTTGCTTAGGTTTAGGTAAAGAAAGGTTTACAATACATTGTTTTAGTCAATAAATAAGAGAAACTTGTCTTTTGAAAAGTGCGTTTACAAAATCGCATCCAAAAGACGAGTTTTCCGAAGACGAGATGTTTAAAAGACGAGTTTTCCGAAGACGAGTTGTAGAAGACGAGATGTTCAAAGACGTATTGTAAAAGACGAAATTTCCGGGAACCGGCTTAAACTGACCCAAAGATAAATGAAATACAATCAAAGTTAAATAGTTACTTTTACATTGGAGTCATACATTTTTTGTTATAGTTTCGTTAAAGGTGCGGTGCGAAGTCAAACTTTTGGTTTTCGATTTTGATAATTTTTTGTAAAAACCTTACCCTTGCCCCCTATAGCCCATAAAAATTTTTTCTATAAAATATCTCCAGTAGTTCAGTAGTTATGACCCCACAAAAATGGCGTTTTTCTACAATTCTGTACGTGAACAATTCCTCAATGGCTATAGCGATTTAAATTATAAATTATGCACTCAAAAAAGTAGCTACCTTCTACTTTAATTTAATACCTTGATCGTTAAAATTGGTGCAGCATTTGTCGAGATATTGCGTTTCTCGTAAAAAAACCCTCGATTTTTTCGCTAAAAACACAAAGTGAAGGAAAAAAAGATTGGTCAAACTTCAAAAAAATCACTGCCGTTGTTTGATGCTTTTAACGAAAAAGTTGCGGGTTTTTTGTACGGGAAACGCAATATTTCGACAAATATTGCACCAATTTTAACGATCAAGGTATCAAATTAGAGTAGAAAGTAGCCGCTTTCTTTGCATGCATAATTTGTAACGTAAATCGTTATATATACCAATTGAGCAATCTGTCACGTACAGAATTGTCGAAAAACGCCATTTTTGGGGGGTCGTAACTCCTAAACCACTGGAGATATTTTGTTGAAAAAATTTTTCTGGGATATTGGGGCAGGGGTAAGGTTTTCACAAAAAATTATCAAAATCGAAGACAAAAAATTTGATTCCGCACCGCACCTTTTAGGCAGCAAATGTATCTGAGTATTATATAAAGTCACATAATTTCTTTTGTTTTCATTTATTTGTTATTTACTATAAATAGTCATGTATACATTTATTGCAAATTTTTTAGTGTTTTTTTTGAAAAACAAATGAAAAAGTATTTAAAATCACATCTTTTATATTATTTAAAGTATTTATATCTTTTTAGATTATCATAAAGTGGGAACCAACAGTTTTCCTAATGCAATGGCTTTTTTCACTGGAAGGTAAAATCACATTAAAAATTTTAAATTTTATTAAAAGAGGATAAATTTAATTAATTAATTAATTAGTTGAGTTGAAGTTTTATTAATTAATTAATTAATTAATAACGCACGCCACGGGTTTTAAATTTGGAATATCTAAACGTTCCGTAAAACCATTCAATTTTATAAATTACGTTTTTTGCTCTCATAAATGTTCTAAAGTTTGTAGCAAATATTGATTTTGATAAGAAAGTGCATATGCGTAACAAACAAAGTGTGAGGTGCTGAATAAAAATTAGGTAAATCTTGAACGGTTCAATTCTAGAGCGGTTTTAGTTTTTGAACGTTCAATAATATAATTAAATATTATGACAGTTAAGGTCTATTCATACTTATGACTAAACGTCGTTTGGACAAAGTCCAAAGGACAAAGTCCAAAGAGAAAAGTCCAAAGGGAAAAGTCCAAAGGGAAAAGTCCAAAGGGAAAAGTCCAAAGGACAACGTATTCATACTTGTTTTGTCCTTTGGGACGTTTTTTGTTGTTTTTGGTGTTGGGGTGTTTTCTGGGTGGGGTTTTTGTGGTTTGTTTTTTTTTGCTCGCGTTGCGTTTTCTGGGTTTTTTTGGTGGTCTCTGTCCTCATCTATTTTCTTGTTATTTTTATATTTTATTTTTTTTTTGTTTTTTTTTTTTTGTTATTTTTAATTATATTTTTTTTTTTTTTTTTTTTTTTTTTTTTTTTTTTTTTTTTTCCCTTGGACTTTTCCCTACATGATTTTTTTGTAACTTTTGTCCTTTGGACTTTGTCCAAAGGACAAAAATGCATACGTATGCATATACTTTCCGGAAAATAACATAATTATGCATATAAGCTAAAAAATTTGCATACGTATGCATATTTTGGAAATAAAAAAAAATTTTTTTAGTTTTTTGACGAAATATGCGTACGTATGTATATTTTGCAACTTATATGCATACGTATGCATTTTTCGGCAAAGTATATGCATACGTATGCATTTTTTTGCAACATTTATGCATACGTATGCATAAAAGTTGGAACAAAATGCATACGTATGCATAAAAGTTTCAAAAAAATGCATACTTATGCATATACTTTGCGGAAAAATACATATGTATGCAGATTTTTTCTGCTATATGCATACATATGCATTTTTTTGAAACTTTTATGCATACGTATGCATTTTTTCTAACTTTTATGCATACGTATGCATAAAAGTTACAAAAAAACGCATACGTATGCATATACTTTCCAGAAAAATGCATAAGTATGCATATAAGCTGAAAAATTTACATACGTATCCATATTTTGGAAATTAAAAAATATGCGTAGGTATGGATATTTTCCAACTTATATGCATACGTATGCATTTTTCCGCAAAGTATATGCATACACGTATGCATTTTTTAGCAACTTTTATGCATACTTATGCATAAAAGTTAGAAAAAATGCATACGTATGCATAAAAGTTTTAAAAAATGCATACGTATGCATATACTTTGCGGAAAAATGCATACGTATGCATATATTTTTGTTATATGCATACGTATGCATTTTTGCGCAAAGTATATGCATAGGTATGCATTTTTTTAAAACTTTTATGTATATGTATGCCTTTTTTCTAACTTTTATGCATACTTATGCATAAAAATTACAAAAAAGAGCAACCCGAAAAAGAAAAAGCAAAAACGAAAAAAACGGAAGAAAAAAAAAAGAGTGATAAAATATGCGTACGTATTTTGCGTGTTATGCGAATTATTTGCATGCGTATTTTATATTCTGCAAAGTAAATGCTTAGCTATTTATTTTCACAACTTTTATGCATACGTATGCATATACTTTCCGATGCATATACTTTGCGGAAAAATGCATACGTATGCATATAACAAAAAAATATGCATATGTATTTATATGAATTTATGCATACGTATGCATATAAAACTATGCATATGTATTCATTTAGATTGGATTCACACATATAGCCCGTATAATTTTTTCTTCATTTCTCATTCGTCTTTTCTTTATTAATTAATTTTCATGTATTCTTGACATTGGTTTCAATTTTCAATTTTTAAACAATATACATTTTTAGTTTAGATTTTTTATAAGTTTGTTTTTATTTTCCTTATGTTTTTTGTATATCGTCGTTACTACGGCAAAATAAGCCACTGTCATTATAAAATACACGTGACTGTGACTCATTTTGTAGTTAATAGGGTCCTGTTTTAAATTTAAAATGAGTCACAGACACACATATTTTATACGAATTGTGGCTCATTTTTCCGTAGTAACGACGATATACAAATGTGCATAATATTCAATCAACAAATTTAAAGTTAAAAGTTTATCTATTTTCGCATAAAGTAGGATACGCAAGGCCGATGTTACTCAGCACTAATTGCGCAAACAAATACTAAATTTAAAAATATTGAAAATATTCAATAATATCACAATGTAGCGTGTCAGAGCCGGGACTTGATCCAGGGACCTTCAGTAAACAAGACGAATGTTCTGCCACTGCGCCCCAACCTGTACACAAACATTATACAGAATATTAACAAAAATTGATTAAAAATACATTATATAATAGTTTATTAGAAAGAAATACATACATACAATTTAAATACAATATTACAAAATGCATTACATCGATCAATAAAAAAACAGCTGCACAGGTAATAAAAAATAATTACTGCTGATGTAAGCCGTTAAAACAGTCAAACTAAAATAAAAATAAAACACAGAAATCATATTAACTCCAAGAAATAAACAAAAACATAAAAATTATTTAGTTACAAAAAAAATTTTTATTAAGCTTAAATATAAATGAGCTAATGGAAGTTGAAAGGACAGTCTCACTTGCAAGTTTGTTCCAAAAATTGATTATTCTTGTTAACATTATTATTGTATTGTTGTTATCAATGTTATCGATTTTAACATTGTTAAAATTGATAACATTGTTATGTTTAGACGCGTGGACGTAAAAGGTAATAATTTTTGGCAAACCTCGTATGAATGGGAAATTGAACCTGGTGGCTGGGACCATATAAAAGATCATAGACCATATTTTTACGATAGCTGGCCGCTAATTTGGAAGAGGTTTCAGGTATTATGTATTTTATTTCAAAATAAAATTTTTCTACATTCTAGGAGACATTTAAATAATATCGGTTATAACTTTTACTTTTTATGTCACAAAATACTAAGTACAATCTTACTCCGCTTAGCTAAACTCCGTTTTTTTTGATATGAATATCTAATAATAACAAAAATATATAATATAACGAAAAATGGGCAACTCCTATATAAAAAAGTAGGGAAAAGTAGGCCATTATAATGAGCCTCTCTATTTAATCCATAATAATGGCATAGTAGTCATTTTAATGGGGGAAAATATGCCGTTCGCCTACGTCACTTCAGTTTACACTAAATGCGCGCGCATCCCCCAAATGAAATAAAATGTTTTTATTGATCCGCGCACATTTGTGCAGAATAGCCTAGGTGAACAGCATATTTTTCCGCATTAAAATGGCTACTATGCCATCATTATGTAGAATGTCATTTAAATGGAGAGGCTAATTATAATGGCCTACTTTTCCGTACTTTTTTATATAGGAGTTGCACATTTTTCGTTTTATTATATATTTTTGATAATAATATCGTTTTTTACCGTTTTTTTACAATTTAATAGTTGCAATAAAATATTTTTATTGTGGTATTATAGTCCATTATTCCAAACGAGATTTTTATTTTAAAATGATAATGTGTCTTCATTTTAACCCATTCCCGTGATGGCTTTTTCCTCGGTACAACCGTAAAACCTTCGTACGACAAGGGTCAAACCTTCGTCTCACGGTGGTGGTATTTTCGTATGACAAATGTCGTACGTAAACCTTACCGCGGTAAACTCTACGCATGACCTAGGTTTTATTTTCGTCATACATATTTTTTGTGCGTGATTAGTGCCCAGTAAGCGAGCAGATTGAAATAATTAGAACTGTATGGTGCAAATTTATGCAAATTTTAGCATATTACGATTTTTGCAATTAATATGAAATATCAAAAATAAATTTAGCAATATGAAATATTCTACGTAATACACTGTATCCGTTAATAAAATCTCCATATTGCTACCACAAAACTTTAACCATTTCAATTTGCTCAAAAAAATTTGTAAGGCCTAAATACGACCTAGGTCATACAAAGGTTTCACAGTTGTAAACAAGGAAAACGCAATCACGGGAACGGGTAACTCACAACGCAGTTAATTTAAATTCTCGTGAATTTAGACTTTAATTTATTTATTTATCTTAAAATTAATATTTAGATTTTTATTTACAATAAAACTTGTGTGACCGGTTTCGATAGTTATAAAACACCATAAAACAAAATAAAAATGAAAGATCTACTATAATTTACCTTACTATAATTAACTGGATAAAATTATTTTATTTTATTAAATTATGTTATTTAAATCCATGCAAAGTATATGAAGAATGTGTAAATAATGTCACAGCTCAATTAATCAAAATTCCCGTTAATTTAGATTTTAATTTATTTATTAATCTTAAAAAATGTACGTGTTGGATGTGCGCCGCCAAATCTGCCGCCAAATAGCCGCAAAACCGCCGCCATTTAAAAACTAAGGTTTTAACTCATTTATTTATAATTAAATTACATCTTTAAACAATTTTTTATAGTAGAAAAAACTGTTAATCTTTTTTTATTCTACAAAAAATTGAAAACAAAACCGAGTTGTTTTTCTTCACGGAGATCTCCTTTTTAGAAAGTAGCTGAGCAGACTATAGCCTATTGCGCCGTGGGGCATTTTGCTCCAGCAGCATAGCTATCAATATAAAAGCAGTTAATGTACCAATTTTCAGCGCATGCCGCGCGAACTTTTCAGCGCGCAACATAGGATAACTCGGTTTTACTCGACTTTTTTAAGATCAAGCCTATGCGTTTTTAAGCCTAAGCCAAGCCTTAAAAACAACCAATAAAAAATAAACTTAAACAAATAGCTGCGCGAAGAAAGTTTAGGTTGTTTTTTAGGCTTTGCTTAGGCTTAGTAACGCGTAAATTTAACATTAAAAAAAGTCGAGTAAAACCGAGTTTATATTTGTAACACATTTTTGTAAATTTTAAAGTTAGAAAAATAAACTATGAATTAGTTAAAACCGTATTATTATAAAATTTTTTTACTTTACCGCCTTAATTCCTAAATGGTGGCAGTTTGGCGGCAGATTTGGCGGCGCACATTCAACACGTAAAAAAGGTAACCACAAATTTTATGAACAAAATTATGTTATCTTGTAAATTATGTTGTTTTAATCCACACAAAGTATATAAACAGTGCGTGAAAAAAATATCACAGCTGAATTAATCTAAATTTTTGTGAATTTATAGATTATTATTATTTTAATTTTTTGATTTTAGAAAAACTTAACCGCAAATTTTAATATTACATACATCACCTTGTTAAATTGTTTTATTTGAATTATATGGAGAGTGTGTCAAAATAATATCACAACTCAATTGATCTCAATTAATTAATTAATTATCCCGTTAATTTGGATTTCTTTTTAATTTTTTTAATTTTACAAAAAATTTAGCCACAAAATTACGTTACATTGTTAAATTATCTATTTTCATTAACTTAAATTTAATTAAAAGTGTGTCAAAATAATGGCACAATTCAACTAATTTAAAGACTGGTTCACACTTATGACAAAACGTCCTTTGGAAAAAGTCCAAAGGACAATTTTAGAAAAGCTAAAACGTCCTTTGGACAAGCCGAAACGTCCTTTGAACTTTTTTCGTTTGGACGAAGTATGAACGCCACTTAAAATTTGTCCTTTGGACAAAGTCCAAAGATCAAAATCCAAAAGGGAAGGACAAGAAAGTATGAACACGTCCTTTAGATTTTGTCCTTTGGACTTTGTCCTTTGAACAAAGTCCAAAGGGCGTTTCTACGCTGTATTTGTCCTTTGAACAAAGTCCAAAGGAGTCCAAAGGACGTTTTGTCATATGTATGAACCAGCCTTAAATCCCCACGTTAATTTAGATTTTAATTTTTAATTGTAGGAAAATTTAATCAAAAATTTTACGGGAAAATATGTTGTTAAATTATGTTATTTTAATCGACCAAAGTCACAAAAGGAAAAATTTGCATACGGTTTGGTTGAAAAGTGCGTGTAACTGTCAAAACATCTTAACCTTTCTGTTGGAAAACCGTGCACAATGTGGTGTTCTTCGTTCAGTTACGTATACCCTGCCATACTAAGTGCTAGA
>JASAMX010035351.1:0-15180 GCA_030248175.1 Microlaimidae sp. YZB2_3 | reverse complement strand
ATTTTAAAATGTAGGTAGAAAGAAAGTCGACAATTAACGTGAAATATTTGAAAAAAATACAAAATTTTAGTAACTTTATGCTAAATTTCATCCAAAAAAAGTTTATTATTATTCTAAAATTATTGATTTATTTCGCGCTTTCCATGTTTAAAAAAAGGGTAAAAATCGTGGATTTTTTTACTAAAACAATAATAATCTCGACTTGATAAATACTTTGTTCAAATCTAAAATAAAGGCGTTTTAAAGATGAAAATACACAATTGTTTTAGGTATTTTTTTAGCAAAATTTGCGTATTAGGTGTATTGATTTTTCAGAATATTTTCTAATTAGGATAATTCCACCACGTTTTGCGCTAAAAATTGTGGGCCGAATTATTTTTTTGTATTAAAAAAATATGACAGTTTTTGTTTTTTTAGCAGCTATTGAATATTAATTTCAAGTTATTCTACTTAGTGGAAGGTGTCCAAAAAGTAAAAACCAAAACTTCAATGTCAGGTGTTTTTTTATAATATTTAAATATATTTCGGAATATTTCGCACATTTCGGCTTTTGCCTTCCGAAAAAAATTCACATATTGCGTACATAACAATATTTTAATATAATGTATATTTTAGGTTCAATTTTGTATTTTGCTGCGAACTTTCACCCAGCACCTTTTCTTTTTTTAAGGACTCCGCCAGCTGAAACGTTTTTAAGTAATTTGTTAATATAATTGTATATATGCAAGGGTTTCCCCTCTTTTCCCTCCCTGTTTGCGTTTTTATGTTGTTAATGTTCCATACTCTGATCCAACAGTAAGATCTAAAGGCAATCGTTTAATTTGTATTTATATCTCAAAATGTGACTAGTTTATCATTCGTAGTAAACTTGAATTACAATATATATTATGTGATGTGATTTAAATTTATTGAAAAGCAATGTAACACGTTGAATTTAGTTTTTTATAAAACCATAACCATTATTATTTATTGATAGTACTAATTTTTTTTAATTTAAAGCCTCGTTCTTTAAAAATCTGGTTTTTTCTAGATCTAGTTCTAGTTTGATCTAAATCTAGTTTGTTATTAGATTTTGTTCTAGTTTAAATCAAAAAACACCTGACATTAGATTATTGGTATTTTTTAAACTTTTTTCATATCTTTCCAATTTTATCTTCCCCTTGCTTTTGTATAGACGAATGACACCTGTAGATTTAGGGATTTAATCGATAGGAAATGGTGACAAATTAAATCCAGCTGACCTCGTAAACATATATGGGAATAACAATTAAAACTGTAAAGGTTAATATGAAATTTTTTTAAGAAACAACGAATTAAAACGCAAAAAATTGAATACTGCCTTTTCAAAAAATATATAAAAGTTTGTCAATTTTAGTCGTTAAAAAATTAGTATTTCCGATAAAAAATGATCAATTTGATAAATAATTGTTAAAATAAGGTATTTTATTTTTGATTACAGTTTTTGTGCACAATTTTTAATTTCTTTGCTATTATATATTTGAACTAATATATTGCTAGCTGGGTTTAGCTAGTTTTAGTTAGGTCAGTTAATTTTAATTTGCCCTTAGTTTTTAATTTTTATCAATATTAATACTTTTTTAATAATAAAGCAAGAAAAGTATTCATGCAACTTCTTTTTATACATCGTCAAAAATGCGAAAAACAAAAATTCGAAAGACCGGTTTTTCATATCACAGAGACGCGTTTATTCTCATTTTTCCCTATTTTTTAACTTTTGATTTTAAAGAACTATAATTTTATGTAAAAATAAAAAAACGGTTTTAGATCGTTAAGATCAGGATTTTAGTTTTCCTGGTTTGAAAAACATAGACGAGGTTTAAATCTCGCGCTTTAAAGATGCTGTTTGGTATACATAATTGGTTGTTTTGTTTGCTAACAAATTTTAGAATTGTGGAATCAAAAACGTCGCTAATATTACGATGTACGTAACTTGAAACAGCGGACTGTAGCAACAATGGAGTAGTTTCATTGCTTGAATAATAAGTCTAAACTTTGTTTTATTCAATTTGCCAAGTAACAATTTTTTAGAGTTTTGCGATGGTTTAAAATTTAAACATATATAAAATCTTATAAACACTCAAGATCAAATTTTAAAGATTTTTATTACATCTTTAAGTGTTTTTATTACAGTTACTTTTAAAATTAAACCCTTTTTTTAAAATAAAAATGACTAAAGCATTTCAAACTAATGATAATACATTTTCACACCATCAAGTTTAAAGTGTTTAGTTGGGTCGGTTCGAATTATGGTTTTTTACCTAGATTACTTTAAGAAGGACCTATTTTTGGGATTACATTGTTTAGCACATATAAAAGAATAATACAGTAGAACATGTAGTTGAAATAGAGGAAACAAAATACAAAGCATAAAAAAATAAAATTTTACCTGTTTTAAACATTTAATTATACCCAAAGTAAAAAAAGCAAAAAGGCCAAATAAAAAAATTGGGGTAAAACAGCAATATTTAATTAATACTAATATTATTTTATTTATTTAGTAGAATACTGTAAAACATATATCAAAAAACAAAATTAAACCATTATAACACAAAAGTTAAAAATAAACACAACTGAAATGTCGTCTGTACAAGGTACTGAAATCTAAATTATGAAAGGAAAAACAAAAAAAGCCCAAAAGGTTTCACAATTCATGTTCTTGTCAATTTAATTTTATTATTTAATAATTTTTTTTAAATTTTAATAACATGGCATTTTTAAGCGTTTGCGAACAGCCGAATGCTTCGGCATTATCATAACAGGAAAATAAAACTAAATGCTTTTTATTTTTGCCATTGACATTTTAACTATTAAAGCATAAAAGCAAACGAATTGGACTCAGCAGCAGATACAATAAAATTTTACGATCGCCGAAGTCATATATGCTGTAGTTTTAACGCTGGAAACACGTGTTTTCCGGAATGCTATCACTTTCAAACCCATCAATATTTAACAAAAATCAAAAAATAAGTTATTTTATTATTAAAGAAGTTCTGAAGTTAAATTATGATAAAAAATTATTTCTGCGCGTCAAATACTCCAGAATTATTATAACTTAATTTAACATTGAATTAATTTAAAAGGTTTTAATCAAATTCTAAAACAAATATTAATCCGTTCCCGTGATTGCTTTTCCCGGAGAAAAGTGTTTTTGTAAATGTACTAATTCCTGTTATTTTCGCTGGTGAACAGAGTGCGTTCGCGTGATTGCCTTTTCCCTCTGGTGCGGAACATTGCGAACGCACTCTGATTACCAGCGAAAATAACGGGAAATACATAATACATTTACAAAAACATTTTTCACCGTCGTAACCGGAGAAAAAGTAATCACGGGAATGGGTTAAATATATTTAAATTAAGTAAAAAATTGGTATTGCCCTTGAATACGTAAATTTTATAATCAAATGACAGCTGCAATGGATCTCAATTATTTGAAATATATGAAACATAATATTTTACCTCCAAATCAATTGAAAGTTTTGAACAAAAGTTGTTAAAGATTAAACGCGTTATTTTAAACTTTTATATGAAATAAAATATATTGAAACAGAAATGCAAAACTTTAACGACAAAAACTAACAATGAATTTCCAAAAATATCGAATTTAAAAGATTGGCTTTTTAGTTATAATAGTTTTGTAAAATGTTTAAAACGCAAACGTTTATTAGGTCCTCTTATGTTTCCATAAAGTTTTACGAGATCAACCAGACGTAATTTTTTGTACTCAAATGAACTAGTTGTTGACAAAATGACTCAATTGCTGAAATAGCAGTAAATGAATGAACTATATTCTACGGTTACCATACACTTAAAGCCAGTTCACACCGGAGTCGCAGTGGATAGTGGATAGTGAACGAGCGCAATTACATCATTAAACCGTCATTGTTGCTGCGGTGTAAACTGTGTGCGCTGTGCGTCACCTATCAGCTGCCAGTCCGGTGAACCGGCCTTTAATTTGGAATTCATGTTTCAAAATTTTGTTTAAGTATTTTTCGCTTGTTTTTTTGGAGATTTTATTTTGTTTTGAACGCATCTGTTTTAATTAAAAGTTTGCCCGAGCAATTTTTATTATAATCATATACTATTTTTTTAAAATATTTAATGCAATCGTAATAAATGCAAAAAGTTTTCATAAAGCAACTGAGAATTCAGTACGAAACTTATGAATGACGTAAAGATTTACTCTGTTTTTCTAAAGGAGTGTCATTAATAAAGTATTTCCTAGGTTAACCAAGTTTAAGCTTGATCCAAAAAGTCAAAAAACCTTAAGTCAAAAAATCTAAAAACTATTAAAATTATATAAACAAGCTCTACTTTTCAAAAAAAGATTAAATTCATTGTCGATTATGCTATCGTTGCATTATTAAAACCTTTTAAATAAGTAGTAAGAGAACTGACTTAAATTTGAACCAGCCTTAATTTCGGCCACCAGTTGTTATTTTGCTACGTACAAAATTATGAAATGAACTGTCTATGGACATAGATCTTTATGTCATTTATCTATCCATACGCAGTTTATTTAACAACCTGGCACATGGAAAAAATAACAGCCGGTAGCCAAAATTAAGGCTAACCGAACTTAAGTCAGTTACTTTAAGAATTTAAGTTAGTTAAATTTAAAAAGAAACAAGCCCTTACGTGTCTCCCATTTCCGTCGTCGAGTCGGAGTTGGTTGTTTTTTTATTAGTGGGCGGAAATGCTTAATCCAGGTAGCTAATACGCACACTGCTGCGTTGGGTGCGACCCGCGCGCAGGACAACAAATCCTCGAGTCGCAAGCTCGTCGAGTTCCAGCTCTCTAACAATAGTGGGAATCTAGAATTTCCAAGCATTCCACCGCGCTGTCGATTTGTATTAGCGGCCGCAAAAAAAGTCGAGGTGGTTTTTCTATGCGGTTTTCCCGAAAATCTCTTTTCGACGTTCTGACAATTCTCGCGATCTAGTCAGCAGTTTTAAAACAAAGAAATTCTCCAAAAATCCCCCCGGCAAAACAGCTGAGAGCGCCATTTCAAATTATTTATCGAGTGGGTAAGATTTAAGAAGCCGAAAGGAACTAATAAGCCAATTGAAGAGGCTGAACTCTTCAAGGTTTATCTGTCTCCGAGCCGAAACGCCGACCTCCATTAAGTCAAAGCAGGAGGAAAAGCGAAAGGATAATATTTCAAAATCCGTTCACTAAATACGCGCATTCCACTAGAAATAACGTTTTTTGTAGGTATCCTAATAATTCCAGTTGCACTGTTGCCAAACCCTAACACCCTGACGTTAAAATAGTTGGCTGTCATTGTTTCGTTTTGTTTACATTTTTTGTTTTAATGTTTAAATAGAACAACATAAACTATAGTTTAAACATGTTTGGTACAAAGTTATATTTACTTTGTTAAGTAAAATTTATAAACAGTTATAAATTTTTCAAGAGTATTAGTTTTTTTTACATAGTTTAAAAAATTTTAAAAAAAATTAAACATTTTTAATGGTTTGGTTATTTAACCGAAAAACAAGTTATATGCTTTTATGCGTTTCGGCACCTGACTTTTTGAAGAAACATTAACGGAAAGACAAATATCACGTGTGCAGCTGTCAGCGTAATAACTGATATTAAGTCTTCAAAGTTTCTAGAAATTACTTTATGTAAAACTACTTTGACCTAAAAACTAGAAAATTAATTTTTTCTATTTTTTCAAATAAATCGTTTTATAATGTTTTGTATTTATGTTTGGCTAAAGTCAACTCTTTATCAAAACAAAATGATAAACAAACAGTTCACATGTTTTTTACCTCATAATCAGTAAACCGTAAAAAAATCTCAGTAAATGACTTTATAATTATTTACCTTAAATATAATTGTCGTCCGCTTTAAAAACCACTTTATAATATTAAAAATTTCACATTTTTAGCTAATTCAAAGTATCGACGATTTTTTTAACATGCACTGATTTCGCGCGTTGTAAATTTTTAAATCACGCCTAAAACCTGGAGATCAATAGAACTTTTTTATTTTCAAATTAAAAAAAAAATACCACAATCAATTTCATATGAAAAAAAAAACAAAATGTTTATGTACTATTTATAACTATCTATAAGCACCTTTTATTAACGAATGGCGCTGTCACTTCAGTTGAGCGATTATGTATAATACTATATCAAATTAACATGTTATTATTCCCCTCCGAAAAATCGAAACCCATTAATGAATATAAACCAAACCATATGACAAGTATACTTATTCTTTTACATATATAACTATTACACTTTTTTATTAAAGGACCTAAGAATTAGGTCAAAGCAAACATGGCCTACATCCTCATCAATTAGGACTGATAACCTATAAATACGGACACTTTAAAATGAAACTTATTTGAATTTTATAGGTAAAGAAGTTTTTAATAAATTTTTACCCAGACCTCAAAAACAACTTAATTTATAATAATAAAAATGAGGGAGAAAAAAAGGGAACCCTTATGTATGTCTGATCAAATGTATTAATTGAATAAATACTACATCTACTATACTAGTTAAAATCTACCTCGAATAGGTTTATTTCTACATAAACACCTAAACAAATAAAAAATTTTAACGAAATTATCAAAAAAATATTAAATATTTCAGTATAAACTTGTGGTAAGATTTTTATTTTGTAGTTTAATTCGTTTTAACGTTATTAAAACACAATTATTTTATTATTTTACCAATTTTAGTTTTTTTAAACAATTTTTTGAATTAGGGATTATTTTTTAACAAAAAATCCCTGCGATTTTAATTCTTTTTTTATATCTGATTTTTTTCAAGTCTGATGGTTGCAAAATAGAATTTTCTATTCAACAGCCGATTTCAATGAAAACCCAGACACCAAAAACCAGTTTGAAAAAATTTTCAACAACACAATTTATATTACCTGAAAGCTCCGCGAACACTACAAACACGAGTATTATTAATTAAGTTACATTCTTAAAACATTTAAAAACTCTCACCAATAAAAAAGTGCGGCCCAGTTTTTTTTCACCTAAGGTTGGATAATATTATATTTTTAAATAAAGTAAACATATTTTTGTTTCACGATAATAATCTGTATATTACCACTTTTAAGAGGGAAATACTGTAAGTTAAAAAAAGCAAACAATATAACAAACAACACAATAAAAACGGATGTTTAAAGCTGTACTTTACAGAGTCGGCTTGTGACCATGTATGCAAATTAATTTGCTTAAAAAAAACGAAGGAAAAAGAAAATCTGTTTGTACTTTTATATCACACTTTTTCATTTTTTATTGACACATCGTAGTTAAACCGCGCATCTTTTCATTCAACATGTGATTATAGCCGGCATCCAGCGCAGTAATTATTATAAAACCGCACTTCACTGTTTAATTACAGTAAATATCGTGCTGGGTGCCGGATATACTGACAAAATGAGCAGTTTAACTACGAGGTGTCAATAAATAACATAACAAATAAATATAGAGTACAATCTAAAATAAAACTTCTATCATCTAATAAAACGCCACGCTTATTTATTATCTTAGTTTCTAAATTGAAGTTTAAAATCCCTCAAGCACTGAAAGCACTTTTGATCTACGTTCACAATTTTACCCGCAGCTACTGATGAAAGTAATTACATATGCTAACAAGTCGAAGTAAATTTTTTGAATTCTTTTTTAATTAAAAAAGAAACAAGCAAAACCACGAATATATGATATTTAGTAAATTAAATTTCATACCTTCTTCACAAAGCAAGTTTTTTTTGCTAAATATACTTTTAAATTAATGTTTTAATAATTGAATCACGATTGAATCGTGTTTGTTAATTTTGCTGTCACGCATAATTAAAGTAACAAAAAAGGTTTATTTATAATTTTTTACTAGTAAGCAAAGCATTTGTATTTATTTAGCAAATTCAACCGTAAAAAAACAATAAGCTTTTTAAAAATGAAATAATTGGTGAGATATAAATATCCAAAAAGTTTTCTACCTGATTGCAAATCTATTTTGTTCAAACAGGGTATCAACAAGCAAAATAAGTCTACATAAAACATCTCTGTGTCCATCACTACCTTTTAACTATATTGTTTTTAATTACGATGTCTAGTAAGCGAAATAAACCTCCGTCTGAGACTTTATTGTATTTAGAAATACTACACTGTTATTGCAACGACAAATAAATTGAATCCCAAGTGTCGTTTGTATTTATAGTTGATTTGTCGCAAAAATTTTGTTTCTCATTAGGGTAGTAAATTGGCAAAAAATATTTTAATGCCAGTAGTATATTTTTTAAAATAATCCACTCTTTGAAGGAAACGAATTTAAGCTTTTTAAGTATGTTAATTATGATTAATACTCTGTGCAGCATGATTAATTCTCGTCCAAAAATGTTTTTCTGATGGTAATTTAAAACACGCTTAAAAACATATTTTTACAGCTGCAAACGTTTTAAAGAAAAACAAATGATATAAAATTTAAGGGGTAATTTACAGCTTACCTGTCATTTGTATCGTATACAAACGTCTCCACAACAGTTCCACCCTTTGATGAACCAAAGCTGACTCTATAATAATAATAATAATAAACAAAATATGTATAGAACAACTGGAAAATTAAAGAAAAAAACAACACTGACGTTATTATTTGCCAATGAAAAGCTCAATTCTTACCTAGATAAAATGAACGTATGTAAGGAATTTATTTATATAAGACGCTTAGTTACCAACGAATAAAGGTTTTGCAATTATTTTGTTCAAAAGATATAAATAGGGAAATTATTACGGTCGGTATTGTACGTTTTTGTTTTGATTTTTTGCTGGTACTAAAACATTTTTTATTAAAAAGAAGGCTTCAAATTGTGTGTCTAATTGTGTCTAAACCTACGCTTGCTTCATTTTGTGGTCTATAAAAAGTTTCTACTTTTATATTGTCACTAATAAGTTAATTTCAGTTTTCGTTTTATGTAAACATTAAAAAAAGTTGATTTCTCATTAATATCTAATTAATTAGTTTTAAACTGGAGATTTATTATTTTTAATTAGCATAGGAAAATATTAGATGGTTAAATAAGCGTGCGCTTTTTAAAGTATGTTTTAAATTTTTCACTGGCATGGTGCCAATTTAAGTGTGTTTTATCTGTAAATACTTAGCCATTCTATTTATAGCTATGTATTTTATGAATAATTATTTTTAATGCGACATGTGTGTTTAAAAATATTATAGTCATTAAATAAAATAAATAAATAACAGAATAATTCCTAAAAATCTTTATTTAATGAAGCAATACCAAAAACTGTCTAAATAAAGCATAGCGACCTATTCTGCTGAAAAAATCACAAATCCCAAGAAAAAATTGTTTATACAACTCCCTACTGCGAAAATAAAACCTTGTTCCAAAATTCTTCATTTGTTTAATTTTTAAACCCTTTATTTTTTTAAATTTGTTTATGATTCTAGAAGATAACAGAATATTTAAAATATTATTCATTAAACACAATTAATAAATAGTAATATTAAAGAATAACGATAGAATAGATATAGAAATCACTAGGATTCAACATAAATTAAGTATATAATTTCAACTTTCTAAAACCAACATAAATTTATATTTATATACCATACCCAAAAATACGAAAAACAGTAAACATCAATTTATTTTTATCCCAAGAAAAATCTTACAAATAAAAAGTTTTTTTACAGGGAAATTAAATTTGGTTAACCTCGATGACTTGCAACTTAAAAAAATTACAGCAAAAATAAGCGAGGAATTTGAAACCACTAAAGTAGCAATAGACAAATTTTATTTACGCATACAGAGTATTATATACCACCTGGGTATGACCTAGGTGTTACGTAGAGATAACCGCCGTGAAGTTTATACGCCACAATGGTCAGACGAAGATACTACCACCACCGTGGTGCGAATGGTGGTGTGGGACGAAAGTTTTACCATGATATATGGGAAAAAATTAATCACAGGAACGGGTTACGTTGCATTTTTCAAGACTATGGTAGTATACAATATTAAAATATATTGCAAACACACGCATTTTTTTAAATATAATAAAATAGAGTTGTAAAATAAAAATTTTAAATAAGAATTAGTAAAAATAAAACAACAATAAAAACATAATAATTACTTTTTCGTTATAAAGTCACCCAGTCGTTGACCTAGGCTTTTTCCTTTTATGGCAGGTTTTAAGTGTCCGTTTTGTTGTTTTACGGGTGAATTTTCACCGTTACTGCCATTATCTTTTGTCTTTTTTTCAGGAGCCATATCCGAAATAAAGTGACTGCTTGTTATTAATTTGACAGTAAATAGTTTTCGTTGGGATTATTGCAATATGAATTATTATGGAATATACCACCAAATAAACCGTTATGCAAAACCAGTTCGCTTAAAAAACATAATTAAAGGGCACTTCTATAGCTTAGGGAAATTAATTTAAAACGGAGACGCAAAAAATTCTCTTTAATTAAAATATTAATCGAACAATTCAAGCCAAGGAGAAGAAACAGTGATATAAAGTAAAAAAATAAGGCGATTTCGGTAAATCTTTAAAAATTACAAGCAGTTTTCAGCGTTTTTCGATCGAGAATAAATTGATTGGAGTAATTTTTTGTTTACTACAATTACACCATCCAATTTTTCACTTCCCACCTTCCGTGACCGCGAGAGAGAAGTGTTAGCCAGTGGAAACAAAAGGGCTAGCTTCTAGAAAAACTATAGGAGACTTGAATTGGCAACTGTCGTCGGCCCACACTATCGAAGAAGTTAAAACAGGGCGGAAAAGCGCGGAAGGACTCTCTCTAGCCGGAGGAAAAACTGGCTTAAACTCCGCTAACCGAATACACGTGTGTTTCGAGAGGAATCTTACAGCTCAGCTGCCGTTCATACCTCCCGCAGGTTAGAAAGCGTACGCCACAACCGAGCGGAAAAAATAGCGCGTGCCGAACTCGCTAATCAGCTATCGGCTGTACGAACTTGCTTTGGCCCTTCTAGGATTCGGTCTTGAATTAAGGCCGGGAAGCTTGGAAGAGGTCGCGGGTAAGATTTTTATACGGACGTCAATTCGGAATAATACCGGTTGTCAGCTAACGACGGCTGGTGTGACCGGATCGAATGACGGGAAAGTGAACGTTTACGCGTTATGATTTTTGAATGGTAATTTTCAATATTTTATCAAAAACTTATAATATTAAAATGAAATTCTAATATTTTTCAAACTGAGAGAGATTTCTTTGCAAATCAAGAGCTTAAGGTCGATTAAGCCGTCACGCTTTTTACAGCAGGATCAGTTGACTGTGTAATGTGACACAGCAGTCAGCCACCACAGGAGAGTTTAATTTAAATCATCTCTTTCAAACCGTATAATTCGGCTACGCACGACGTACTCGCGGATAAGTCTCGGGTCGAACCGTTATTGTTTGGTTTAGAGTGTGTCTGCGCTGTTTCAAATTGAAACAATATTTATTTTGATGGAGGGTTGCGCCGTACACAGGCGAATGAGACACCGCGGGATGTCAGAGTTAACAATGCTGAGGGTTTAAAAAAGATTTTTTCGGCGGACGTAATAGACTCAATTTGAACTCCGTCGCGGGGCGGACATTATAGATGGACTAGTTCGCAGATGGACCGGCGATTTCTTGCGTGCGAACGGATTAAAACGCTACTTTTCCCACAATATTGCAAATACAATAATACGCTTTGCAAATTAGTCGGCACTTCCGTATCGTTCCCAAGGGTAGTCCCGGATCGTTCGGACAGAAAGAGAATGAGTTAAAAGCAATTAAACGTCCGTTGTTTGGGATTTAAAGGGTGAAAATCTCCTTTCCCAGATAAATCGTCCAATTCGACAGCAACAAAAAGCCAATAAACCGCGTTGCGATAAGTTATCGCGCAGCTTTCTCGTTTTAAATTTCGATTTATTTCCCTCGTAAATCACGCATGTTCCAGCTGGGCTCGAACGCGCAAAAAAAAACTCCACCCTTCGTCGACGCACTCTCCCGCTAAGGAGAGCTATAATAAAGAAGAAAAAAACAGTAAAAACCAGGATCGCTTTCTTCAGCTAATAGACGTGTCCCAGCTCGGCGCGGCGACGAATTTTATATTCCGCGGACAATGCGGGAAACGCCGAGGCTTTTTTCGGCCGCGCGGTCCTTTGACAAATCGATGACTCTCGCCGACGCACGCATTTCCAATCAAAAGGCGCCGTGGGTGTGGGTAATGCGATCGCGTCCCGTTCGGAAATGCGTTCGCGAATCAAGGCACTAGCGAGATGATTATGCGCCAAATAAAGTGCGGGACGCCCAACAGTCCTCCACCTCGCGCATACTCATTGTTGTTTTGGAAGTCGATAGCATTAGTAGCTCGTATATATGCATACATATAGGACAATAGATGTTATCAGGGCTTCCGGACTCCGAAATAAGTGGAAACAGCGGTTAAAATCTTGGTTTAAAAGCACAAAGTCAATCTCCAAACAAGCGAACGAGTTTCTTCAGAAAATAACAGGGTAGTTAGCGTAACACTAACATGGTCTCGACGACAATTACAGTTTATTCAATTTGTCACTTTAAAAAAGAAAACCTTAATCAACTGACTTTTAAAATTTAGCTTCTTTTACAGTACAATCGAGCAATCTCTAATTCGTATAAAATAATGTCAAAAAATCAATGAGAAATCATACTTTAATTAATGTGTATTAGTAATAGCATTGAGTGCGAATGCTAAACAGCTATTTGTCCAGTCAGTACTACTGTTCAATAAACAATATTAGTACTTATTGTAAAAAGTAATAATTCTAAGAAACTAAAATCCTCAAATATTATTAAGTTGCATAAGTCTATACAATAATGACAACTCAAATATTGGAAGCTTAGTAATCATTTCCACAGTTTATTTCAATTCGGTATGTGTTCCTATAATATTGTGAGTGGTGCACGTAGGGTGATCTTTAAAGGATCCTCCATCTCCACTCTCATAATGATCGTCTTGACCTCTCTGCTTTTTATGAATCCGATTCAAATTAAAGAAAAACGTCGGGAAGGCTTTTCGCTGGGGGTATTAATCCATTTACTCCCCCCTCCCAGTCTGTTGAGAAGATAAATAGCCCTGGCGAATGTTCTAATTCATATCCTATAGTCTCTTCGGCGGAAAACCGAAATCTTGGATATTCTATCCACAGCTTCAGTATACTTTAGGTTTATAACCTCGGATTGACTGCACGGACTGAAAGCCTAGAATGGACATCAACAGCAGGGTTTCTAAGCCTCCACGGGAAACATAATGAAATAAGGATTCGATTGTCACACCGCTGAAATCTTCTGCTGTTTTATATTTTATGCCTCTACTTAATAATGTATTTTTATTTTACATGCCTGAAACAGGTTTAAAGTAGTCATGTTCTTACTTTCCAATGTCATGCACGGAGATCCGGCTACTTAAAGGTTAAGAATATAGTTTACAGAAAATTTTAAAAAATTACTTTTTAATCATTTGTAAAATAAAAAATTAGAGCGGAAATCCGGAGCCTCAAGAGTTGCTCCGGATCTGCAAAAACGAATCATATTTAAATCAAATTCTTATATTATCCGGAATGAAGTACTTCTTTAATACTGAGCCGATAGGACTGAAATATCCTTTTGGTTTTAGAAGCCCTAAGTTTAAATTTGAAATAAATAGAACTTGATTAAGAAGAGTAATACAATTATAAAATTATAGTATCTTGATTAAAATCATATTTTAAACAAGTGCATAAACTAATAAAGTTTTTTTGTTTTGATTTAGGATCCTGTTTTATGCATTCGGCAATGACAAATGCCTATAAGATAATTATTATGCTTGGCATTTATTTCCTTATCTCAATGTCTGGAGTGTCTGTTTATTTCCTGGTATGATAAAGAAATGAAATAAAAATTTGGAAAGCAAGTGTTCTACTAAGTTTTTTATTTGGTCAAATTTTGACCTAAATGAACACTGTACCATAGAATCGAATTCGAATCGAATTTTTGATATTTTGTACCATAATTATTCAATGTGATAATTTATACCGTAATTTCTATTATTAATGTTTTTTAGGCAGTATAATCATGACAAATTAAGCAGTATAAAAATAGAGATATTAACATATTTTTTTACTTTAAAAGCCTTGAATACCATATAAGCATGTAATTTAAGCATAAAAAATGAGTAGGCCATGCAAATAACGTAAAAATTATTTATTTTGTTTAAAAAAATTGACTCTCATTTGAAGTTACGAGTACCACTATTATGGGGACTTGATTTGATAAATTTTAATGTGGGTTTATAAAATTCAACATCTATTCTATAAAAACTTTTCCGTCATACGCATTGAAATAAAAAATCGACTCAAAAGGTATTCCCAAAACTAAACGTTGTTAAATGTTAATTTTTTTATTTTTGTGTTTTGTTTTAGTCAGTTTTAACCCTTAAATCTTACGTAAGGGCCAGCTATAAAAATATTTATGCTATATAGCCACTGAAGATGGCCCTAAAACGTCTAAAACGCAACAAACGAAGTTCCTACAAAAAGAAAGATTTAACAAGAAAGATTAGTGAATCTGCATGCTGGTCATGGTCAATGCTGTGACGGACAGAGCATACTGATGAGTCTTAACTTTCTGTCGAGTGTGACACATACCGCGTATGTGTCTCTTCCGTGAAAACTCAAAGTACAAGCGCTAATAAAAGGCGATAATATTTTTAATTTCAGTGTCCGCCTATGGTGTAATGGATAGCACACCAGAGTCGACTTTGGAGGTTACGGGTTCAATTCCTGTATCGGCCAAATTTTTCAATAAATTTGGCTGTCGAAAATTTTTTAGCGCCTGGATATTTTCGCTTCTACTTTGGGTCGTCACATATTTGTGGCCGATACAGGAATTGAACCCGTAACCTCCAAAGTCGACTAGCAATAGTCCAAACCTGTGTTTGCAAAACACGAAACAGTTTTGTATAATATATATGTTTATATAACTTATTTTATTTGCTAATACTTTATTATATCACCATTATATTTTTAAATTTGAATTTATATAAACATTGTTTTTCAGATAGTAGCAAAGTGTTAACAATTAGCATTTACTTTGTGTTCATCGTCTGTCTGTTTGCTTTTTTCGGTTGCAACAAGAGCAATATGTAACTGAACGAAGTACATAATAA
>JASAMX010035349.1:0-11720 GCA_030248175.1 Microlaimidae sp. YZB2_3 | reverse complement strand
TGTATCATCTACTTCGTTCAGTTACGTATTGCTTGAACATCGTCGTATCAAAAATGACATGATATTAGTTTACAAAATTTTATATGGATTAGTGGATATAGAAAAAGACTGTTTATTTAGTCTAGATAAAACTGATAGACTAAGAAATAATGGTCTTAAGCTAAAAGTAAAAACTTTTCGGTTGGATGTAGCAAAACATTTTTTTGTAAATCGCGTAATAAAAACATGGAACAAGCTACCTAGAGATATAGTTCTGACTGACTCAATAACAAAATTTAAAAGGAAAATCAAAACTATTAACTTAGAGCAACTGTAAAAAATAAAAAAAATATATGTGTTATGTATTACTGCAGACGTGTGCACTGCCCCCCCCCCCCGGGGTTAAAACCGGGGGGGGGGGCAATACCAAACCCGGGGGGGGGGGGGGGGCAACTTTTTTGAAACGGGGGGGGGGCAATAAAACAGGGGGGCAAGCAGGGGGGTAAGAAAAAAGAGAAAAAGGAGAAAAAAAGAGGAAGGGGAAAAGGGAAAAAAGGGAGAAAAAAGCGAAAATAAGGTAAAAATAGATCTAATATGGCTTAAAATACATTAAAATAGGCTAAAAACTGCAAAAATTTCGCGATGATGGCGTCATTATAGATCAAAAATGGCGTCATAGTTTTAGGGTACTTTTTCATTTTTTGGCGGGGGGGGGGGGGGCAATAAAACGGGGGGGGGGGGGCCAATCCGCCCCTAAAACGGGGGGGGGGCATTTCCATACCGTGCACAGGTCTGTTACTGTGTTGTGTTATATTTATACTGACACTTTTTAATTTTACTTGCACTTTAGTTGTCGTAATTTATGACCTGTGCATTTTACTAATAAATAAATAAATAAATAAATAAAATTTTGAGGCTAGGGGAGGTGCACCCCACCCTGCCCCCCCCCCTTCTCACCTATGCTTGTAAGCTGTATGCATTATATTTTGTAACATATATACCGGATTAATTTATATGTTTTTAATTCTGTTTTCTAATTATACAGTTTTGTTATAGTTATATAAATATTATCATAGTTACACAATCATATTCTCTCCTATATCCTCCATAAATATTTTTACGAGATTTTTACGTCGAACAGAAGTTCTTTTATAGCGTTTATAATGCTTAAACCGACTTTTTAAGTGAAATTATTAATTATTTATTATACTTGATTAAATAAAAAATTAAACTTTAATGTTTGGCAAAAATTTTCGCGCAAAATATATGAAAATGCATCCCCACCCAAAATGCCACCAACCTTCATTGCGTATCTATGATGTGATCCCATACCAACTATACATATACCGGCAAAGGTCAAATATATCAGTAAATAAAAACTCAATGTAACCTAATGTTACAGTGCATTTGAACCATTCTTTCGTATTCATATATACATCATTTTAAATCGAACGCAACAGATGACGCCAGTGCTTTATGACTTGCTTGAGTAATAAATTTTTACATTTGACTGCTTAACAAGAATAATAAGCAACCTAGTGCCTAGTGGTTAAGTGGTGTACTTAAAACAAAAGCCTTTCGTATAATATAAGCCCCTTTCCTTTTGAAATTTTTCAGTTTAGATATGTAATACAAACCATGGACGTGTCCGAAAGGGAAGAGCGGGTATTGTGTGCATAGGTGAGCACGGTCGGGGAAGCTGGGGGGGGGGGGTGGTTACCCGGGGTAAATCGAATTTTGAATTCTAGGAGGGGGGTCCCAGGGGGGTCCGGACCCCCCCTAGCTTTTTAGGGGGGGTCGACCCGGGGTGCGAAATTTTGAAATCTAGAGGGGGGTCAGGTGGGGTCCGCAAAACAGTTTTAAACCATAATAACTTTAATAATTGTTCTTTTTATAGGATAATACTACATTTTATTGAATAAAAAGCCATATTCATGTATATAAAGGGTGTAAAAGCATGAATATGTGAATAGAAAATTTAGTATAAAAAAGGTACCTAAAATTTTCCCGAGGAGGGAGGGGGGGTCAGATTTCAAAATCTAGAGGGGGGTCAGGGGTAAAAAATTCGGAAATTTGGGGGGAGGGGGGGCCCCTAGATTTTCGTCTAGGTGGGCCCAAATTTCGAGGCTGGGGGGGGGGTGGACCCCACCCTGCCCCACCCCTTTCTCACCTATGGTTGTGTGGGTGTTATACATGAGCCCGGGGGAACGCATACATGGGCACGGGGTGGTTAACCCCTCTCCCCCCCAAATTCTGAGATGGGAGTTTAACCTCCACCCCCTCAATTTTGGAAAAATGAAGAAAAAATGTCTTTAAAATGAATTCTAACCGCCTCCAAACTTAAGTTTTGAGGTCAAAATGAATGTTTTAAGCAATAAAAAGCTCAAAAATGCAATAAAAAGGGCTTTTGACCTAAAATTAGCGTTTTTTACCTATTTTTCCTTCAAAATCGAAAAACGATATGGGTAAAATGCACTTCAGAAAAAAAACGATATAGGTATTTTGCGCTTCTCGGATTTTAACCCACTCCCCCCTACTTTGGGGTTTAAGCCCCCCTACTCCGAACCAACTTGCCCATGTATGGTTTAGATATGTAATACAAACCATGGACGTGTCCGAAAGGGAAGAGCGGGTGTTGTGTGGGGGTTATAGATGAGCCCGGGGGAACGCATACATGGGCACGGGGTGGTTAACCCCTCTCCCCCTCCCCCAAATTCTGTGATGGGAGTTTAACCTCCACCCCCTCAATTTCGGAAAAATGAAAAAAATGTCTTTAAACTGACGTCTAACTGCCGCCAAACTTAAGTTTTGAGGTCAAAATGAATGTTTTAAGCAATAAAAGGCTCAAAAATGCAATAAAAAGGACTTTTTGACCTAAAACTAGCGTTTTTTTACCTCTTTTTTCTTCTAAATCGAAAAACTATATGGGTAAAATGCACTTCAGAAAAAAACGATATGTGTAAAATACGTTTCTCGGATATTAACCCTCTCCCTCCCTAATTCGTGGTTTAATTAAACCCCCCACTCCGGACCAGCTTGGCCATATATGGGGGCAGGGCCTGTGCCAGGATTTTTGAAAGGAGGGGGCCAGACTATAGAAAATTAAATACGGAATATAAATGCGGCGTGAGGCGCCGCATTTTGCGCCGCGAAGCGGCGCCAAGCGGACGCGAAGCGTCCGCCGGGTGGTCTGGGGGTGTCCTCCCAGCCGCCGGAGGCAAAATTTTTTGATTTAGCATTAAAAATGATCAAAATTAGGGCTTAAAAATACCTATTTACTATGAATTCAAGGCAGTCAGGCCGGCAGAATCCACTTTTGGCATACCCCAAGAAAGAAGGTAGGGAGAAGCAGGATTCATAATGAAGTTACCTTCGCTTTTACCTCTCCCACCCCCCTGGACCTACCTCATCTTCCTTATTTTTTACCCCGGCCAAACCAGAAAGAAGGGCCATGGCCCCCCGGCCCCCCCCTGGCACAGGGCCTGTATGGGGGAACGGTGGAAGTAAATAAAATTTTAGGAGAGTTCCTTAAAATAGCAAAATTTTAGGATGATGCTGATGACATAATATATATATAGATAGTCAGAAGGTCGGTAAGTGAACAGTGGACAAAAATTTTTTTCTAGAAGAGGTCTGAAATTTCGACGCCAGGGGGAGGGAGGATGGAGCCTTCTCCTACGACCTTACGCTCAGTTATACTTATATATATATATATATATATATATATATATATATATATATATATATATATATATATATATATATATATATATATATATACATATATAAATATGGGCAGCCGCACGCAGCCTATAACGTTATACTTGTATATTGGTTGGATGGATGCAGAAAGAAGTTGTCGCCCTTTGCTAGGTGAGTCAGGTCAGGAGAATAGGTGGGCAGGGTGAGAGGTGGGTCGACGTCGGGGTGGGGAGGGGAGTAAAGTACCCTAAACACCCACCCAAAAATTTGGATGGTTCAAATACTAAAAACGCTAAAAATGTGGTATTGGGGGTACAGACGTGTGCACTGCCCCCCCCCCCCGGGGTTAAAACGGGGGGGGGGGGCAATTCCAAAATGGGGGGGGGGGGGCACGGGGGGGCAACTTTTTTGAAACGGGGGGGTGGCAAAATAAAACGGGGGGGGCAAGCAGGGGGGAAAGAAAAAAAGAGAAAAAAAGGAGAAAAAAAGAGAAAAAAAGAAGGGAAAAGGGAAAAAAAGAACAAAAAAAGCGAAAATAAGGTAAAAATAGGTCTAAAATGGCTTAAAATACATTGAAATAGGCTAAAAACTGCAAAAAATTCGCGATGGGGCAAATCCTCCAATAAAACGGGGGGGGGGGCATTTCCAGACCGTGCACAGGTCTGGGGGTATAAAAATTTTTTTGGGACACTCCCGCTCTAAATTTAAGGTTAATCCTAAAAATTGGGGCCTTTGAGATATGCAATTACCTCTCCCCCACCCCAACCAAAAAAAGTAATGTATATACATGTAATATGCTTTCAATAACAAAAACACATGGCATTTACATTTGCATTTATCATTTCTCACGTCGGAATTCCAACCTGGCACCTGCCCCGTTAATAAATTTTGCAAACCAAAACCCGCGCGTGTCGATAACCATTATTTACCAGTGCTTTTCATCCCACCAAGAGAAGAGGAATGTCAATTAATATCCTGTATTATGCGGAATCGGGGACTGCGTAACTCAATTAGACAGGTAATGAGCCCGTCCCATCAGTCAATAACACGGGTAACCTGCCAGTTAAATTCACAGTGCGGGTGTTATTATTTAACAATTATGCTTGCTACAGGGCCTGTGCCAGGATTTTTGAAAGGAGGGAGCCAGACTCTGGAAAACAGAAAACCGAATAGAAACGCGGCGCGAAGCGCCGCATTTTGCGCCGCGAACCGGCGCCAGGCGGACGAGAAACGTCCGCCGGCGGTCTGGGGGCTGTCCCCCCAGCCGCGGGAGCCGAAATTTTTTGATTTAGCATTAAAAATGAGCAAAATTATGGCTTAAAAATACCTATTTACATTGAATTCAGGCCAGCCAGGCCGGCAGATTTCACTTTTGGCATACCACAAGAAAGGAGGTAGGGAGAAGCGGGGTTCATAATGAAGTTACCTTCGCTTTTACCTCACCCCACTCCCCTGGACCTACCTCCTCTTTCTTATTTTTATCCCGGCTAACCCAGAAAGGGGGGCCATGCCCCCCTGGCACAGGGCCTAGCTAAGCTTGGTAATTCACAAACTTTAACACAAACACTAATGCTAAAAAATATACATAATGAAAAGAAAATCTGGGAGTTTATAAAGATTAGGTCAGGTGTACTTTTTACTTGAAACTTTGATTTTATTGCAAATATATATATCAAATTTTAGGAAATATAATAAAATAAATACAAAGAATTTCATAAAATTTTATATGATATCTATATCCTTGTGCGATTGCCTTTTAAGCTGACTGGTAGAAAATGCTCAATCTAACCTAAATATCTATGCTTATACAAACAAATTTATGGCAAAAATCTTATATATACAAAAACAATACTACCCTATCTTTATGCTATAACATAACAAAAAAATTTTTAATTAATGTATATATGGCGTGGGGGACTTAATAACAACATAGAAGAGCGTTTTTACGGCATTATGTTGTAAAAATGCATTTTTTTCCAGGTAGGTATGCGTAGGTATTCAACAAATTTTTATTTCTCTTTTTACGATATTCTCGTACCTTATCCCGCCAAATTTCATTCAACATCATAAATTTTATATGAACATGTTATGCAACATGAAGCTGTTTTTGCCAAGTCGAAAGAAGCCGTCCTTAAAATACATACTTTGCGAAAAAAAAGTACGAAAATAAACAGTATGGAAAAAAATGGTGAGTTACAGACCTGTGCACGGTCTGGAAATGCCCCCCCCCCCGTTTTATTGCCCCCCGCCAAAAAATGAAAAAGTACCCTAAAATTATGACGCCATTTTTAACCTATGATGACGCCATCATCGCGAATTTTTCGCAGTTTTTGCCTATTTCAATGTATTTTAAACCATTTTAGGGTTAAATTCAGCTTTTGGCTGGGGACTTTCACCCCAAACCCACAAAAGGTGGTAAAGGCAATCGCTCAATAAACCATTTTAGACCTATTTTTACCTTATTTTCGCTTTTTTTTGTCCTTTTTTTCTCTTTTCCCTTCTTTTTTCTCATTTTTTCTCTTTTTTTTCTTTCCCCCTGCTTGCCCCCCGTTTCAAAAAAGTTGCCCCCCGTGCCCCCCATTTTGGAATTGCCCCCCGTTTTAACCCCGGGGGGGTAGTGCACAGGTCTGTATATATATATATATATACAGACCTGTGCACGGTCTGAAAATGCCCCCCCGTTTTATTGGAGGATTTGCCCCCCCCCGTTTTATTGCCCCCCCCCGCCAAAAAATGAAAAAGTACCCTAAAAATATGACGCCATTTTTGACCTATGATGACGCCATCATCGCGAATTTTTTGCAGTTTTTAGCCTATTTCAATGTATTTTTAGCCATTTTAGACCTATTTTTACCTTATTTCCGCTTTTTTTTGTCCCTTTTTTCCCTTTTCCCTTCTTTTTTCTCTTTTTTTCTTTCCCCCCTGCTTGCCCCCCCCCTCCGTTTTATTGCCCCCCCCCCGTTTTAACCCCGGGGGGGGGGGCAGTGCACAGGTCTGTATATATATATATATATATATATATATTACAGAGGTCCCCAAAAATGTTGTTTTCGGAGGAGAGGGGAGGGGGGTAAGAGGAAAAAGGGAAGAGGGTCTTGGTCTAGACTAGACCATGGAAGTTAAGTAGGAAGGCAGCCTCCCGGATTTTGGAGGTATACCCGACGCCCGAAATTTGGGGAGGGTGGTGTCCCAAAAAATTTTTTTTGGGTATATATATATACTTCAAATACCCTATATTATTAGCGTTTTTAGTACATATATACTAGGGAACCATCATAGGCGGGCCGAAGGGGGGGGGGTTGGGGGGTTATACTTATACCATACCACCCCAAAATCCCGATTATAGTCGACACCCAACTCCATAAAAATTTGGGGGTACCCCAGACACCCAGGGACGTAGCCAGGGGGGGCGGGGGGGGGGGGCGGCCGCTTCCCCCCCCCCCCCGAAACGGTCGGACGGGGGGAAAAATAACGAAAGTGGTTGGTCGGCCTCGGCCCCCCTCCCGAAATGGTCGCCAGATAGTAAAATTTGGGGGTTTTCAGAGGCTAAACATTCAAAATTTTCTAGCGCCTCGCTAATCGCTCGGCGCCAAACTTTAAAATAATTTCAGTACCCCAATGGACTCCCAAAAACCAAAAATTTGTTCCGCTTCGCTTCGCTCAGCGGTCACTTTCTATAGTATACATACATACATATATCTCGTTATTTATCTTGCCTAATGCTAATGTTATTTCAAAGTTAGTACAATATTTTTATAAGTAATAAGTACTACACAGAAAGCAAAACAAACAATCATATTGGTTGATTTATATACCTCCCCCCCTCCTAAATTTTCCAGCCGCCTATAGCATTGGCTCGGATTTTTTTCATATAGGTCGTAGGTACCCTAGAAAACATGGAGCCCAGATGCTGCTCATGTGCTTTGGTTTACAATGTGGGTTTAGCCAAGGGGTCTGAAACTAACGTCGCTAAATTCCTTTTTTGTAAAATCCAGGCTCTGCCAATGTGTGCTTATGTAATTTTTAACTAAGAAAACATGTTTTTACCGCTAAAAACATTAGGTAATAGGTTATTAGGCCAAAAAAAGTGTATTATACAGCTTTATCTACGTTTATCCCTGCTTTTTTAACGTTTTCAAAAATTAAGGGGGGGGCTCCGTCCCCCCCCCGAAATTTCGGGGGGGGGGGGGCGGAGCCCCATCTCCGAATTTTTTTTTGTACTACAATCCACCCCCTCCCCACAAAAATGAAACTCTGGCTACGTCCCTGCAGACACCCCTTTAAAAATTTGAGGTTCCCAGTATTAAAAATGCAAAAAATGGGGTATACCCCAAAAACAATTTTTGGGACATCCCCCCTTCAAATTTCGGGGGTCGGGTATACCCCCCAAAATCCGGGAGGCTGCCCACCTATGAGTGGAACCCCTTAAATTTTAGGAGGCGGGGGGTGTCGGCTATAATCGAGATTTCTGGGGAGGGTTATTTTGCCCCCACAACCCCCCTGCCCATTTATGGTTTAGACGAAATAATCCCCTTTTGCCCCTCTATAGTATTGGCAATATAGAATTCACTATAGCCTGATGCGTTCCAAAAACATAAAATACCCAAAAACTGAAATTTTTCCCACTTCGCGAGAAGTGTATATTGATCATTCATATTAGGTTTTTATTTTCGATGGATTGTACCATTAAATACATAGCTAAGGCATATGTTTTTGCCTTAGATATTAATGGTAATGCTATATACATGTTAAAACTCCAGACCTGTGCACGGTCTAAAACTGCCCCCCCCGTTTTATTGGAGGATTTGCCCCCCCCCCGTTTTATTGCCCCCTCCGCCAAAAAATGAAAAAGTACACTAAAAATACGCCATTTTTGACCTTTGATGACGCCATCATCGCAAATTTTTTTGCAGTTTTTAGCCTATGTCAATGTATTTTAAGCCATTTTAGATCTATTTTTACCTTATTTCCGCTTTTTTTGTCCCTTTTTTCCCTTTTCCCTTCTTTTTTTCTTTTTTTCTTTCCCCCCTGCTCGCCCCCCCCCCCTTTTTTTGCCCCCCATGTTTCAAAAAAGTTGCCCCCCGTGCCCCCCCATTTTGGAATTGCCTCCCCGTTTTATCCCCGGGGGGCAGTGCACAGGTCCGAAACTCATATATTATGAGATATATTAGGTTTGATAATGGCCGTTTTAAACTCTCTTACAACGGTTTTTGTGGAATTGTCCGCCTCTCTCCACCCCGTCCCTCCTTTCTTGGCGATGGCGAAGCGTGAGATTTTGTATAGCTTTCCTTTTTTACTTTTCGAATATTGTGTTATAAAATTTAATATAAATCTTAGTGCATTCCAAAACCATAAATTAATCAATATAAAATTTTTTTCCGATTTCTATATTATTATTAGTAATATTTTTTGTTATTTATGATTTCAAGCATACTTATGCTCAAAATTTAAAGACATCAGACAATAGATAGTTTTGTTATAAACAGTTTCATCACCAGATTAATTTTGAAGATCAGACAAAATTGCATAGAAATTAGGTAAAAAAAAAACAAAATTGAAATGTATGTTCACGCAATCACCAGGGGACGATTTTTAAGCAGTTTTTAGTACATATTTAAAAAATTTTGGCCTCCGGCGGCTGGAAGGACACCCCAGATCTCCCAACTGACGCTTCGCATCGGTTGGCACCGCTACGCGGGGCTTCGCGCCGCTTCTGCGGCAATTTCCCCCCAGAGAAGAAATCCTGGCTACGCCACTGCCGGACCGGACCGGATCCGGTCCGGCCGGATCTAACTTTGGATCCGGTCAGACCATACATGGGCACGGGGGGGGGGGGGGGTTGGGGGGGGTTTAACCCCCCCCCCAAATTCTGAGAAGTGGGGTTTAACCCCCCCACTCAGAAGTGGGGGGGAGAAAAAGTTAACCCCCCCAATTTTGGAAAAATGAAGAGAAAAAATGTCTTTAAATGACTTCTAACTGCTTCCAAACTTAAGTTTTGAGATCAAAATGAATGTTTTAAGCAATAAAAAGCTCAAAAATTCAATAAAAAGGGCTTTTTGACCTAATAAAATTAATGTTTTTAACCTATTTTTCTTTCAAAATCGAAAAACGATATGGGTAAAATGCACTCCAGAAAAAAAACGATATGGGTATTTTGCGTTTCTCGGATTTTAACCCCCCCCCTAATTTGGGGTTTAACCCCCCCCACTCCGGACCAACTTGCCCATGTATGGGTCAGACTCTATGTGCCTCATCCCCGTTTTATTCTCCCCACCCAAAAATGCAAAAAATACTCAAAAATTATGGCCATTTCGCGAAATTTTTACAGTTTTTAGCCTATTTTAATGTACTTTAAGCCATTTTAGACATATTTTACTTAATTTCGCTTTTTTCTCCTTTTTTTCTCTTTTTCCCCAGCTTGCCCCTTCCGTTTGGTTGCCCTCCGTGCCCTCCCATTTCGGATTAGACCCTTAATAAACACCCCGGAGTGCAGAGGTCCCTCCTATACAATACAATCCATATCCCTATGACGAATCGATACTTTGCATTATACATTTTGTCCCGCTTGGAGTGGAGCGGCGGCTAACACTTCAAATGCGCTTGTAATCGCCTCGCCGCTCAGGTGACGTGACGCCACGGGTCGGCCCATCAGCTCTTCACACCTATCCTATCCAAAATCTCGAAACAATCCCTTATTTTCCGGCTTTGTGCGCAGAGTGTTGTTTTGTTTGTTGCGACTCTGAAAACATCCGCACGATTCCTCCCCCTATACACCCTTCACTCGCCCGCTAATTCCCAATTCAACCCGCACTCGCCTTCTTAGCATTTTCCCATGAAATTTTCTCACATCTTTTATTGTTCCAGGATTGCGTATAAATATATATATAAAGCATACAGAAGCGGTTATACATATTTTAAACACCACTTCGCCTTGAAGAATTGAGTTTCCTCCCCATAGAAATTTGAGAATTTTCCAACCATCTAATCAGTTCAATTCAAATTATGCATTAATTTTTTACAGCATCAATAGGATTTTACCAAAAGCAACTTTCATTCAGAAAAATGCGCATTTGTTTAAACTTCTTAAGTTACAACGTAGAATTTAATTCTTGAAGTTATAACTGCAATAGAAGCACAAGTTTCTGCTCTATATACTGGAACACAACAAACACTGCCAAAATTTGGCAAAAATATGCCGAAAATGAGGATGATTTTTTTGCATTTCATTTTAGGTAGGGGAATTGGAGTAGGCCGTTCAAAGAACTATAAGAGGGATATATAAATTTCACGGTGTAGACATACAAGGGCACAGAAAGAGGGGGGGTTAACCCCATACATGGGCAAGTTGGTCCGGAGTGGGGGGGGGTTAAACCCCAAATTAGGGGGGGGTTAAAATCCGAGAAACGCAAAATACCCATATCGTTTTTTTCTGGAGTGCACTTTACCCATATCGTTTTTCGATTTTGAAGGAAAAATAGGATAAAAACACTAATTTTAGGTCAAAAAGCCCTTTTTATTGCATTTTTGAGCTTTTTATTGCTTAAAACATTCATTTTGACCTCAAAACTTAAGTTTGGAGGCAGTTAGAAGTCATTTTAAAGACATTTTTTTCTTCATTTTTCCAAAATTGGGGGGGGGGTTAACTTTTTCTCCCCCCCCCCACTTCTGAGTGGGGGGGGGGGGTTAAACCCCACTTCTCAGAATTTGGGGGGAGGGTTAACCCCCCCCAACCCCCCCCGTGCCCATGTATGGTTAACCCCCTCAAATTCTGAGATGATGGGGGTTTAACTCTCACCCTCACGAATATTCGCGAATGTTCAGATTTTATCTTTTTAAACTTTTTTTTTGAGATTTGCTTAATTTTGCATAAAATTTTATGGCAAATAGTAGAAGTTATTTCATAGTAAAAGAATCAAAACATTCTTAATGTTTTAAGTAGTCTCCCCTTCTAAATTTGTGTCACTTTGTTATTGGTTGACCCCCATGGTACGTGATGCTTACCCCCTTCAAGGAGCAATACGTATGCTAAGGCTAGACAT
>JASAMX010035348.1:0-15365 GCA_030248175.1 Microlaimidae sp. YZB2_3 | reverse complement strand
ATGAAAATTAGAATGCAGATATGAAGGGACCAATTAAAATTGCGTAGTAATGACGTTTTTGTTTTTAAAACCAATAAGAACGCAGAATTTTTCTTTAATCCCATCCAAGGCAGTGGCGTGCCTGGGGGGGCGGGGCGGGGGGGCGGCCGCTCCCCCCCCCCCCAAATCCGGCGAAGCCGGATTTTTATGTAAGGGGGGACCCTTACGTTTTTTAAATTTTGGGAAAGAAAATTTTTTTCTTTGATATTAATACAGAAACTTTCCTGATGCCTTCCAACAGCATATTAATAGTCAAAAAACCAAAATTTTCCCGCTACGCGGGTAGTTTAAATTGCCAATTTATCTTAGTTTTTCGATTTCAAATCGATTATCTCGTTCAGTAGTTAAGGCATACATGTTTAATAAAGCTACTATAACTCCTATTATCCTTTTATTAACGTTTAAACACATGTTTTAAATGTATAGGTATAAAAAAACCTTAAAATTTGTAATAAGTATCATCTGGAATTAAAATTTCTATTGTATTTTAGCGCCTTAAATTCAAAATTTTCTCCCCCGGGGGCATTCTGCCTCCCGGACCCCCCTGACAAGGGGCTCTGCCCCTTGACCCCGCTACCGCCCCCCAGACCCCCCTTCAGGGTTAGTATTTACCCCCTCCAGACCGCCTCCCCCCCCGAAATGAAATCCTAGGCACGCCACTGACCCAAGGGCGTAGCCAGGGGGTTATGGGGGAAGTTTAACTTAAAAAAACAATGCAAATAACAGCAAAAAAATCACTTAGCGCGAAGCGTAAAATTTTTTACCCTTTTTAATGGTTTTTTTACTGTATTTTGTAAAATTTGGAGTACAATGGCCCCTTTTGAAAAATTTGTATGGAGTACAACCCCCCTCTTTCCGAAATCCTGGCTACGCCCCTGATTCTACCCTTCCACAAAAAATACAAAAATTAACCAACTTTAGCCCTTAAAAAATTTGCATTTAGGTTACACATTAGGTAAATTGATAAATAATTATTAAAATAATATAGTTTTTAATCTTTGTTATTAATCCGCTTTAGTGGAAAATTTTGAATGTTTTTGTTGTTAAATAGTCGATTCAATACTGCAAATCTCGCGGTCAGCTAGATTTTTTTTGCCTATAGAAAACCTTTACACGATTAATGGAAATTAAAAACAAACGATTATTGGAAGCTCAACTCAGTGGCGTGCCCAGGATTTCATTTCGGGGAGGGGGGGGGGCGGTCTGAGGGGGCAATACTAACCCTGAAGGGGGGTCTGGGAGGCGAGAGCCCCCAGCGGGGTCAAGGGGCAGAGCCCCTTGTCAGGGGGGTCCGGGGGGGGGCAGATTGCCCCCCAGGGGAGAAAATTTTGAATTTAAGGCGCTAAAATACAATAGAAATTTTAATTCCAGATGATATTTATTACAAATTTTAAGGTTTTTTTACACCTATACATTTAAAACATGTGTTTAAACGTTAATAAAAGGATAATATTTAGGGGTTATAGTAGTTTTATTAAACATGTATGCCTTAACTACTAAACGGGATAATCGATTTGAAATCGAAAAACTAGGATAAATTGTCAATTTAAACTACCCGCGTAGCGGGAAAATTTTGGTTTTTTGACTATTAATATGCTTTTGGAAGGCATCAGGACAGTTTCTGTATTAATATTAAAGAAAAAAATTTTTCTCTCCCAAAATTTAAAAAACGTAAGGGTCCCCCCTTACAAAAAAATCCGGCTTCGCTGGATTTCGGGGGGGGGAGGGGCGGCCGCCCCGCCCCCCGCCCCCCCCTGGGCACGCCACTGGCTCAACTGTACAGACATGACGCAACACAAATTTTTCACGTTTACTTCTAATCATATTTAAAAAGTAAAAATCGTGTCTTCTGGAGAACCTTCGTACTTCTGTTGGTTCTTATTAACCGCGAGATAGAAAGTATATTTTATTTTCAAAAAAGCAGCAGACACCTTGCAGTAGTGCATTTGTCACAAAAATTGACTACAGCTATGATAATTTAAATTTTTAATAATATGATGAAATTAATAATTTTTAATAAAAAACTTTAGACAAACGAGCCAGAATTAACTCCTATTGAACGCGCAAAACAAGCGAAAGAACTAAAAAAAGAAAAAAGAAAAGCGGCAAGAGAAAAAGACAAAAATTCAACGTGGTTCGATATTGAGAGTGAGCATAATACCAATGTGTACGTATCTAACTTGCCCAGGGACATAAATATTGAAGAGTTTAAGGTATTTTTTTAAAATTTTTTACATTAAATCAGACCTGTGCACGGTCTGGAAATGCCCCCCCGTTTTATTGCCCCGCCCCCGCCAAAAAATCAAAAAGGTACCTTAAAATTATGACGCTATTTTTGACCTATGAATATATGATGACGCCATCATCGCGAATTTTTTGCAGTTTTTAGCCTATGTCAATTATTTTAAGCCATTTTAGGCCTATTTTTTACCTTATTTTCGCTTTTTTTGTCCCTTTTTTCCCTTTTCCCTTCTTTTTTTTCTCTTTTCTTCTCCTTTTTTTCTCTTTTTTTTCTTGCCCCCCTGCTTGCCCCCCCCCCGTTTTATTGCCCCCTCCCGTTTCAAAAAAGTTGCCCCCGTGCCTCCCCCCATTTCAGAATTCCCCCCCCCCCCCGAGATAACCCCGGGGGGTGGGGGGGGCAGTGCACAGGTCTGTTAAATTAAATCATACATCAATCGTTGTTTCTTTATCGCAAAATTGCTTTTTTTAATAAAAATCTAGTATGTTTAAGAAACAACTAAAAATTTAAAAAGAGGTTAAAGATTGCAAGGAGAGGATCACAACTTAAAACCAAAAGATCTAAAATTTAGAGGTGACGTGAAAAATCTGGAAATTTAGAGGAGAAGGAGGTCGTCTAAATTTTGTTGGGAAGGGGTAAAATTTCAAGGCTGGTTGGAAGGAAAGGCTTTTTCCCATCTCCCCCTTCTCTGTCCTCTTCTCACTTATGATTTTGACGTGCAAGTCCGTAGCCAGGGGGGATTGGGGCATACATGAGCAAGTTAGTCCGGAGTGAGGGGTTAAACCCCAAATTAGGGGGGGGGTTAAAATCCGAGAAACGCAAAATACCCATATAGTTTTTTTCTGGAGTGCATTTTACCCAAATCATTTTTCGAGTTTAAGTAAAAAATAGATAAAAACACTAATTTTAGATCTAAAAGCCCTTTTTTTGCATTTTTGAGCTTTTTATTGTTTAAAACATTCATTTTGACCTCAAAACTTAAGGTTGAAGGCAGTTAGAAGTTGTTTTAAAGACATTTTTTCTTCATTTTTCTAGAATTGGGGGCTTAACCTTTTCTTCCCCCCCCCCCCACTTCTGAGTGGAGGGGTTAAACCCCCTTCTCAGAATTTGGGGATTAAACGGCAAGTATTCTACCCAAATAGCAACGCATCAACTCGCATTTTAGTCATATCAAAATACAAGGATTTTAGTAATATTCTCCAAAAAAGAAAATTTTAGTAACCAAAACTTAAATTTTAAATTTGGTTCAATTCCGACAAGCAGTAAATGTGAATTGGACTATTTTCTAACAAAATTCGGCTACGGTGTTTTATCATAGCCGTAGCCAGGCTTTTGCGTCAGAGGAGGAACTGCGGGTCAATCGACCAAAAATGCATTCTATCCCGTGCTTATTTGTAAAAAATCGTATTTTATCTGGTACTTGTTAGAAAACGACAAAGGGGGACGTTCCCCCCATTCCCGCCCCTGGGTGCGGCCATGTTTGTACTTAGACCTGTGCACTGCTCCGCCCCTCCCCCCAAACCGAGGGGAGGCAACTTTTTTTAAACGTGGTTGGGCATTAAAACGGTGGGGCAAACAGGGGAGAAAGAGAAAAAAGAAGGGGAAAAAGGGACAAAAAAAGCGAAAATAAGGTAAGAATAGGTCTAAAATGGCTTAAAATGCATTGAAATAGGCTAAAAACTGAAAAAAAAATTGCGACGATGGCGTCATTATAGGTCAAAAATGGCGCCATAATTTTAGGGTACTTTTTCATTTTTTTTGGCGGGGGGGACAAATCCTCCAATAAAGTGGGGGGCATTTCCAGACCGTGCACAGGTCTGATAACCTATTTAGAATTTTATACTTTTACAGGAACTAATGAATAAATGCGGAGTGATAGATATTGATCCAAGAACACGAAAAGAGAAAATTAAGTTATATAAAGATGAAGATGGTTCAAATAAAGGTGATGGAAGATGTTGTTATATAAAGGTACTTTGTTTTGTTACCTTTACCTACTGTTTTAAAATGTGGTGAAGAATAATTGAACTATATGAATTAAATATAAAAAAATTGTTAAAATATATAATTTTTTTCTTATGTGTGTCAGTCTCGAAATAAAAAAAATCAAAATCTATATAATAATAGACTGTATTAAGGTTAACAGGGGCTCTAAAAACCGAGGACTCTAAAAATCGCAAAAGGCTTTTCTATATTATTATTTTATTTATAACGTTAACATAAGTGTAGTAAGATGCACACTATTTGTGCGATGTGAAATCGCGCTTTTTTGTTCTAATTCCTTTATTGATTTTATTGTTGTCTTTGGTTTTATATTAATTGTTTAAAATTTAAGCACACGTAATACATACTTTCTCACGCTATATTTATTACGTGTGATAGTTTTTGCTTTGGTAATTAATGTGCAACACGTGCGTCTGTAGTTACAGTGTGTGCTTTTTAAAAGGCTCAAAACAACGATACATAAATTTAGAAAGAATCCGTGGATCTAGCTTTGAAAATATTAGACGGCTACACTCTGCGTGAGAAACAGATAAGGGTCGAAGAAGCTAAATTTCAACTAAAGGGTGAATACGATCCGACAAAAAAGAAGCCTAAATTAAGTGCCAAGCAAAAGAAGTTATTTAAAGAAAAACAAGACAAGTATCTTTTACGGTTTTTAGCGAAAAATCTTGACTATTATTGATTATATAAAAATTGTGTTCACTGGCAAAAAACTTAAACTTTAAACGGTTATATTAAAACGCCACGGTGAAACCATACAATTTAATCAGTGGCAAAACTAGGGAGCGGCTGCGGTAAGCTAGGGGCGACTGCGGCTGGCGAAGCTAGGGGGCGAATAGGACCTTTATTTTTAAAAATTTTTAGTTAGAAAGAAATTGTTTAATATTTCATAGATTAAGAAAGATTTATTTTGCGTTCCAAAAGCATAGTTAATACTAAACAAACAACTAAATTTTTCGCGCTTCGCAGAAAATATGATTGATTTTTTTTTTTCAATTTTGATAAATTATGTCACTTAATAGCTAAGCAAACGCTACATGTTAAAAACTATTTTAAATAATTTTAAGTAACAGTTTTAAACTACAGACAAAAGGTGATTTTTGACCTTCTAAAAATGTTGGGTGTCATTCCCTAAAACAAATTAATTGGCAGCGCGCAGCGTTCACAATATTGGTATCGTAGACCTGTGCACGGTCCGGAACTGCCCTGTGTGGAATACTTATGCTGTTTTATGTACGACGTTAAATTACTTATTTTTTTATTAAAGCAGGATACAAAGCAGGATACGCAGGGCCTATGTTACTCAGCACTAACTTCGCAACCAAATACTACATATAACAATATTAACAAAATATTAACATTATCACAATGTAGCTTGTCTCAATTGGGAACTCGAATCAGTGACTTTCAGTGTGCAAGACGTGAGTTCTGCTACTGCGCCACGAGATCAGTATGAGGCAATTTAAAAAACCCTTAAACGAAGACCATGAAATAAGTGACTGCAATGCCCGGGTTTTCCCATTTTAATTAAATTTTACAAATAATTGAATTTATTTATTATTTAAATTTAAACATTTCTTTAACAAAAGGTCAAATACGCATTCCTTTCACATTCATTTCATTCAGTCTGCTAAATTTTCTGCCTGCAGTCAAAACAACCGCGCATTCCGCGGGTATATAATTCCGCAGGTTTTCAAGTAAAAATCATTCAGGTTAGTGGGGGCTTAGAGTGGGTTTATATCGGACTAAATCGCTGCCAAATTGGTCGTTCTATTTTTTGTATTTAAGTTTCAGTCCAACCATGGGCGTAGCTAGGATTTTGGAAAGGGGGGTCCAACCCTGAACAACTTTCTGAAAGGGGGGTCCAGGGGGGGCCAAATCCTAAACAATATAAAAGGGCTAAAAAATATTACCTAAAGGTAAACCCAACGTGGCTGCAACAGTTGTTCGTTGGATTAAAAAATGCCCCCCATTAAGTAACCACTCAAATCACGAGAATCTGACGTCACTTTATCAGCCAATTAGATTCGATTTAATACAGAGTATTTGTTTATATATGTGTTTTTGAACCTGATTCACCGATGGTGCCGTGGCGCAATCAGTTAAGGCGTAGTCGCTTTGACAGAGGTGAGGAGGTCGAACCCTCATAAAACCACATTTTTATTTTCCTGTTAATAAATTTTTTTTAGATTTTTTATAATTTTAGAATTTTATTCACATAAATTAAAAACAAAAACATCATTTGTTTCCTGCTTTTTGCCAATTTGTCGAATTTTTTGTCAGTTGGATATTCTAAAATATAATTTTTATGTAAGTAAAATACCGTAATTTTTGCTATGTTCTACAATTGGTTTACTACTTAACGCTTTGCAGTGAAAACTATCAGGAGAAACCTTAACATTTGATTTATAAATTATAATTTTCACAAACACATTGCATTTTCTAAAAATTGCTGATCTTGTGTGAACGAAAAAATTTCTCCGCATGAAAGTCATGTGGGCGTGTCTAAATTAGTCACGTGAGCACACTGTTGCAGCTACGTTTGGTTTACCTTTGGGTTTTTTTTTTTTCATCTTATTTTCTCTCCTTGTATGGATTTAATCCCCCTCCAAATTCTGAGATGGGGTTTAAACCCTTACCCCCTATTCAGAAGTGAGGAGAAAGGTTATCCCCCCAAATTTGGACAAATGAAGAAAAAAGTCTTCAAGGTGACTTCTAACTGCCTCCAAATTTAAGTTTTTAGTTAAAAATGAGTTTTTAAAGAAATAAAAAAATCATATGCAATAAAAACGAGTTTTTCACCTAGAATTAGCTTTTTTTTTCTAATTTTCCTTCAAAATCGAAAAACGATTATGGGTAAAATCAGAGGCGTGCCCAGGATTTCATTTCGGGGGGGCGGTCTGGGGGGATAAATACTAACCCTGAAGGGGGTCTGGGGGCGGCAGCTCCCAGAAATGGAGGGTCTGAGAGGCGAGAGCCCCCTCCCCCAGCGTGGTCAAGAGGCGGAGCCCTTGTCAGGGGGTTCCGAGGGACAGAATGCCCCCGAAGGAGAAAATTTTTAATTTAAGGCTAAAAATACACTAAAAATTTTAATTCCAGGTGATAATTATTACAGAATTTAAGGTGGAACACTACAGTTAAAACCGCACAAACTTTGTACAGTCACTGTTCATTACAGCTGTAACCAATTTTTAAAAACTACATTACTGTATTAATCCTCATGTCCTGAACATCATTTTTTATATTTTGATGAAACATAAAAATTAAAAATAAGCTGTGGCAATGGTCCACTAAGGGGATTCCGACGAATCGCAGGTTTTTTTCACAAAATGACATATAAAATTTTTTTGTGCATGTCGATTTTAAAAATTTTTTGTACGTAATTAGAAGACGAGCAGATAACACTTTCCTGTTGTTTTCAGCAAAATCGTATAGAAAAAACTCGAGAAAACCCGACATTTTGAAAAGTTTTTTGAGAAAATTTTATTAACTTTGGAGCCTAATTTCTCAGTAGATCTCTATACGATTTTTAAATAAACAACGCCAATGTTTCTAACCCGTTGAGTTCTCCATTTTGATATATATTTTGTTAAAATCGGTCTGTAAACAAATTTTCATAATTTTGCAACGGATGAATTTGATTTGACGTCGGGAAACTACATTTTGAAACATTCGTTTAAAAGTACTTTTTAACACAGTATCTGAGACGGAGTAGTAGCCGAGTGGTTAGAGCGTAAAACTCAGCATACAGAAGGCCTAGGTTCGAATCCCCCTGGGAGTTATTTTTAACACCAAAAAAATTTTTTTTTAATTTTAACTTTTTTTTAATTTTTTTAACTTTTTAATTAAAAAATGTACATTATTCAATACTGTATTCAACCCAGAGTACGTACTTTAAGGTGGTTTTGAAGTAAAACCGGGGTAGAGTCAGAGTGTCCCTCCTAGGGGAGGTCGCAACCCCCCCTAGCGCCCCCTCGGGGGTCAAATCAAAAAACGAAGTTCGGATTCGTAATCAGGACCCCCGAAAACCCACGAGTGGTTGTTTTTGAAAAAATCAAAGAAATTTTTGGAACTGTAGTGTTCTACCTTAAGGTTTTTTATCCCTTTACATTTAAAACATGTGTTTAAAAGGTTAATAAGTGTTCATAGTAGTTTTATTTAACATGTATGCCTTAACTATTGAACGGCATAATCGATTTAAAATCGAAACACAAAGATAAATTGTAAATTTAAACTACCCGCAAAGCGGGGAAAATTTGGTTGTTTTTTTTTACTATTAATATGCTTTGGGAAGGCATCAGGAAAGTTTCTGTGTCACTATTAAAGAAAAAGTTATTCTCTCCAAAAATTCAAAAAACGTAAGGGTCCCCCTGTACGAAAAAATTCGGCTTCGCCAGATTTCGGGAAGGGGAGTCGTGCCCCCCCCCCCCCACCCCGCTCCCCCCCCCCGGGCACGCCACTGGGTAAAATGCGTTTCTTGAATTTAAACCCCCCTTACCTAAATCTGGGTTTAACCCCCCCACTCGGAATCAGCTTACCCGTCTGTGCCCGCTTCCTATCATGCTCTGGAGCTCTGGCCATTTAAAAGAGGGAGTTCCGCTCCTGAATTGAGCAATTTAAACTATTAGTTATTCTATTAAATTTTTCGGACGTTTTTAATGCTTTTAAAAAGTTTTAAAAAAATTTGATTTTCAAAAAATTTTGAAAAAATAATGTATGGCATTAGTCTTGAATTATTCATGAGATTAGAACAGAAATGAGCAGAACAGCAGAGCTCTGATAATCTGAGCTTCGCTCCGGAACTTGGAGCTCCGAGGAAGATCCTTATTAAATACGTTTTCGATTTTACTGCCCAAAGAAAACTTAAAACGCGCCCATGCATGGTTATAGATTACGTTGATTAATCAACTTTCTAGATGAGAAACAATTCTGAACTATTAACGAAAGGGAAAAACTACAGCAAAGACCACTTTATCTTTATTAACTTTTTTTTATTATCATACTAGGTGTATTTCAAGTATTGTATAAAAACAAATTTAATTTAACTTTTACAAAAATGATATTGGTTATTTATAACGTTTTATTATCTATAATTTTCGAATATTATTTTTTACCTTTTTTGCTTTTGTAACTTAATGGTAACAACAACTGTCAATAACTAACGTGGTGTAGTAATTGTAGTCTATTTTTGACCCAAAAATATTAATATATTTAACATTAATTTAGGAAAATGCAGCGAAATTGTTGGAAATTCAAAACCATCTAAGAAACGAATGTGCAAAATATGGCGATGTCAAAAAAGTGATAGTTTACGATGTAAGCATAATGCATAATTGATTTTTTTGTTTTTTAATAAAATTGTCACTTCTTAGAATAAAATTTTTGATTTTAAGTCTTGATTTAAATTACGTAGAGTTATGTATAAATTAAGAGTATTAGTGATGTTCCCGAAGCTCCTAAAATCAGATTTGAGGAGCTCCGCACTATTTTTTGTTATAATTTCATCAATATTTAAAAAAGCAATGCCACAGATTATTTTGCCAAATTTTTTCTGTAAACTAGTTAGAACAATAAAAATATTTATAAAACGAAAAAAGAGTAACTTAAAAACCTTAATAAATTTTAAATCGTTCATTTAGGGGTCCAGCTTCAGACCTTTCTCCGTTTTCAATGGTCCGAGCTCCGAAGCATGATATTTAAGGGAAGGAACATCACTTAGTTGTTTTTATTAGGATTTAAATATTTTATTAGGATTTAAACATAAATGTTAACAATGAAGAAAATTATGTGCAAAATATTGTAATATATTTTAGCAAAATCCCGAAGGAGTCTGTACTGTGACTTATAGTAAGGCGAAAATGTCGGACGATTGCGTTACTATGATGGACTATCGTATTTTCAATAAACGCCAAATTAGAGCCTCTTTGTGGGATGGAAAAACTAAATACAAAGTCCAAGAAACTGAAGAACAAGCAAAAGCACGATTGAAAAGCTTCGAAAAATTTTTGGAGCAAGATTAAAATATTTGTTATAAAGAAATCGTTAATTCTGTGAATTAATTTTTAAGCAATAAAATATAAAATATTACTCAAAAAAAATGTCTCAATATTAAAAAAACATAACATCTCACAAGTTCCCCAAATTTTGCGACGACTCGAATTTTTCTGGATCTAAAAACCCTATACTGTAAAAAAATGTTATTATTGTCTTCATTATGAAAATTTTATTATTTTTATATTATCATACATAACCGTATGATTAATCAAAAGCTTATTGTTAATTGCTGTTGTCAAGAATTTTTTAACATTGGTTTATTACAGTTTATTGTATCTCCACTCTATTTTTGTAAAATTTTCATAAATAATTCAACAGTAATGCCATAAATTATTTTGTCAAAAGTCCGCCGAAGTTTGGGTCGTCAAAGTCCCTATTTATAGCTCTCAGAAAAAAAGTCGATTATTAAGAAGAAAACATATTTTGCGTTATAACCACGTACAGAATGACATTGATTGTGAATTCGGTGATTATAAAAAAGTAATAGGCGTTTTACGGAATTTTTTGGGGGCTCTAAATAGGCTCATTACACGCCCTAATTATGGCATTGGAGGCCTTAACTAGGGTGCACTCTGTATAAAAAGGGTGTAAAAGCATGAATATGTGATGAGAATTCACGTTTTTGGAAGAAAATTTAGTATAAAAAAGGTACCTAAAATTTTCCCGAGGGGGGAGGGGGGGTCAGATTTCAAAATCTAGAGGGGTGTCAGGAGTAAAAAATTCGGAAATTTTGGGGGAGGGGGGGCCCTTAGATTTTCGTCTAAGGGGGCCCAAAATTTCGAGGCTAGGGGGGGGGTGGACCCATAGGTGGGCAGGGGGAGTTATACCCCCCCCCCCCCCAAATTTTGTGATATTGCCGACACCCCCCCCCCTTCAATTGGGGTACCCGGGGACACCCCCCAAATTCGCCTCCCGGAGAAAAATTTTTAAGTGTTATAAAACGACTGGGACAGTAAATGTGTCTGAGCAGTCTGTCTAATATAACATTATTTTGCCTTTATTACTAGCTTGCCCTTATTACTATGTTGTATTCTGATTTAAGTACTATTTACCAGTCCGTATTATTTTTATACAGACTTTAATTTATAAAAAGGTCATACTTAACCACACAATCTTAATATATTGGTTCTCATATTAATTTTTAAGGCTAACCCAAATCAGACTTCAGATTTTTTTGCACTTTTCCAAATTGATATCTTTGGCGAGAGCCTTTTTGTTAATTATTCGATTAATATTTTTAATTTTACTTTATTATAATTGCTTGACAAGTTAGAATTCAATATTTCACCGGAAATTGCATTTTATATAATTTTTGACGAAATAATTTTTTATTATAAAAGTCATTTTTAATCGGGGTATTTGTTTGGTACACTTTATAACTTTTATTACATTTCCCAGTAGTCTTTGAACTTTTGACCCTAATTATTGTGTTTTTTCATAGCTATTCAAATTAGCGTTACGAACTTTTTTTTTGTTTCATTCCCACAATTAGTAAGTATGGACTCTGTGGTGAAAAATCGGGAAAAAATCATGAAACAAAACGTCTCGTTGCACACTTTTCCAAAATTCTATTAATATTTTCTGCACAAGCGCTCAAATTTTAACCAATCTTCTGTTTTGTCTGCACAGATTACAACATTTAAAAGCTAAGGTATCGCAGTTAAAATTTGATACTTTTGATTTTCAATCTCGCAAGTCGCAACGATGGGTCTTAACTAAATTTTACCCCGATATCAATTCTAGTGCCAATGATGCACGGTGCGATCAAAAATGCAATTCTTAACGAACTTTATTCTACAATAAAAAAAACGCAACCAGATTGCCTTCATAATGCCACCGCCGTTTTTATTCTTCAAAAAAGTTGCCCCCCCCCGTGCCCCCCCCGTTTTGGAATTGCCTCCCCCCGTTTTAACCCGGGGGGGCAGTGCACAGGTCTGGTATAGGGTTTTTAGATCCAGAAAAATTCGAGTCGTCGCAAAATTTGGGGAACTTGTGAGATGTTATGTTTTTTTAATATTGAGACATTTTTTTGAGTAATATTTTATATTTTATTGCTTAAAAATTAATTCACAGAATTAACGATTTCTTTATAACAAATATTTTAATCTTGCTCCAAAAATTTTTACGAAGCTTTTCAATCGTGCTTTTGCTGTTGTTCCTTCCAGTTGGGGGTTTTTCTTGGAAAATTGGGTTATTTAGTTCTTGTTTCCCATTCCGACAAAAAAAAGAGGCTTTATGCTTCCTGCGTTTATCTAAATTACGATAGTCCATCATAGTAACGCAATCGTCCCACACTTTTGCCTTACTATAAGTCACATTAACAAAAGCACGATTGAAAAGCTTCGAAAAAATTTTTGGAGCAAGATTAAAATATTTGTTATAAAGAAATCGTTAATTCTGCGAATTAATTTTTAAGCAATAAAATATAAAATATTACTCAAAAAAATGACTCAATATTAAAAAAACATAACATTTTGTAAGCTTCCGGAAATTTTGCGGACTACTTGAATTTTTCTGGATCTAAAAACCCTATACCAGACCTGTGCCCCCCCCCCCGGGGTTAAAACGGGGTTTAAAAATTTCCAAAACGGGGGGGGCACGGGGGGTTTAAAAATTTTTAAACGGGGGGGGGCAATAAAAACGGCGGTGGCATTATGAAGGCAATCTGGTTGCGTTTTTTTTATTGTAGAATAAATTCGTTAAGAATTGCATTTTTGATCGCACCGTGCATCATTGGCACTAGAATTGATATCGGGGTAAAATTTAGTTAAGACCCATCGTTGCGACTTGCGAGATTGAAAATCAAAAGTATCAAATTTTAACTGCGATACCTTAGCTTTTAAATGTTGTAATCTGTGCAGACAAAACAGAAGATTGCTATGATTTTGAGCGGTTGTTCATAAAATATTAATAAAATTTAGGGAAAGCGTGGAGGGAGATGTTTAGTTTTATGATTTTTTCCCGATTTTTCACCTTTTTTTTAATATTATACTAAAAGTGCTAACGAAACAAAACATTTTTTCGTAAAACTAATTTAAATAGCTATTAAAAAACACAATAATTAGGGTCAAAAGTTCAAAGACTACTGGGAAATGTAATAAAAGTTATAAAGTGTACCAAACAAATACCCCGATTAAAAATGACTTTTATAATAAAAAATTATTTCGTCAAAAATTATATAAAATGCAATTTCCGGTGAAATATTGAATTCTAACTTGTCAAGCAATTATAATAAAGTAAAATTAAAAATATTAATCGAATAATTAACAAAAAGGCTCTCGCCAAAGATATCAATTTGGAAAAGTGCAAAAAAATCTGAAGTCTGATTTGGGTTAGCCTTAAAAATTAATATGAGAACCAATATATTAAGATTGTGTGGTTAAGTATGACCTTTTTTTATAAATTAAAGTCTGTATAAAAATAATACGGACTGGTAAATAGTACTTAAATCAGAATACAACATAGTAGTAGGTACAAGCTAGTAATAAAGGCAAAATAATGTTATATTAGACAGACTGCTCAGACACATTTACTGTCCCAGTCGTTTTATAACACTTAAAAATTTTTCTCCGGGAGGCGAATTTGGGGGGTGTCCCCGGGTACCCCAAATTTAGGGGGGGGGGTGTCGGCAATATCCGAAAGTTTGGGGGGGGGGGGTATAACTCCCCCTGCCCACCTATGAATCCTCACCCCCCCCCCTAGCCTCGATATTTTGGGCCCCTGTATACCAAAATCTAGGGGGCCCCCCTCCCCCAAAATTTCCGAATTTTTTATTCCTGACACCCCTCTAGATTTTGAAATCTGACCCCCCCTCCCCCCTCGGGAAAATTTTAGGTACCTTTTTTATACTAAATTTTCTTCCAAAAACGTGAATTCTCATCACATATTCATGCTTTTACACCCTTTTTATACAGAGTGCACCCTAGTTAAGGCCTCCAATGCCATAATTAGGGCGTGTAATGAGCCTATTTAGAGCCCCCAAAAAATTCCGTAAAACTCCTATTACTTTTTTATAATCACCGAATTCACAATCAATGTCATTCTGTACGTGGTTATAACGCAAAATATGTTTTCTTCTTAATAATCGACTTTTTTTCTGAGAGCTATAAAATAGGGACTTCTGCTACCCAAACTTCGGCGGACTTTTGACAAAATAATTTATGGCATTACTGTTGAATTATTTATGAAAATTTTACAAAATAGAGTGGAGATACAATAAACTGTAATAAACCAATGTTAAAAAATTCTTGACAACAGCAATTAACAATAAGCTTTTGATTAATCATACGGTTATGTATTATAATATAAAAATAATAAAATTTTCATAATGAAGACAATAATAACATTTTTTTACAGATAGTAGACTGCGACGGTTGGAAAATGCCCCCCCCGTTTTCTATAGATTTGGAGGATTTGCCCCCCCCCCCGTTTTATTGCCCCCCCGCCAAAAAATGAAAAAAGAACCCTAAAATTATGGCGCCATTTTAACCTATGATAACGCCATCATCACGAATTTTTTGCAGTTTTTAGCTTATTTCAATGCATTTTAAGCCATTTTAGACCTATTTTTAACTTATTTTCACTTTTTTGTCCCTTTTTTCCCTTTTACCTTCTTTTTTTCTCCTTTTTTCTCTTTTTCCCCCCTTGCTTGCCCCCCCCCCCGTTTTATTGCTCTCCCCCCCGTTTCAAAAAAGTTGCCCCCCCCCGCGCCCCCCCCCCATTTTTGGAATTGCCCCCCCCCCGTTTTAACCCCGGGGGGGGCAGTGCACAGGTCTGGTGTAGGGTTTTTAGATCCAGAAAAATTCGAGTCGTCGCAAAATTTGGGGAACTTGTGAGATGTTATGTTTTTTTAATATTGAGACATTTTTTTGAGTAATATTTTATATTTTATTGCTTAAAAATTAATTCACAGAATTAACGATTTCTTTATAACAAATATTTTAATCTTGCTCCAAAAATTTTTCGAAGCTTTTCAATCGTGCTTTTGCTTGTTTCAGTTTTGGAGCAGTACGTAACTGAACGAGTACAG
>JASAMX010035347.1:0-11812 GCA_030248175.1 Microlaimidae sp. YZB2_3 | reverse complement strand
TCTTATGTTTATAGTCTCTCGTTCAGTTACGTACTCAAGTGTCGTTATTAGTCTACCGGCGCGTGGCGCTCCCGCACCAGCGACGCTTATTATTATTTCAATAAATAAAACTTTGAATTGGCATTTTTTCGTCAGTAATGCGAGAATTAAAAAAAGTACTCTGTTGTTTTCGCCGATTTCCGCGCGGTTGAAGCAGATGGCGCTGGGAACTGGTTCCGTTTCTGCCACCAATTAAAACTGGTCTGCCTTTTTGTGCGGTTTTTATGAGGGGATAATGGTTGTCTGCTCTGTACAATCCTTATTGTTGCAAAAAGGCTGTTATTGTGCGGTTGGGAGTTTTTATTTGTCTATATTTTAAATTTTTTATTTTGATCAATAAATCGATAACAAGGACCTAAATCAAAAAATTTGTTTTGTTTTGATTTGTTTCAAAGCCAACACTTGATAAAGTAAAGACAATTTAATAAAGTAAAAACAAGAAGTACATTAAAAATAAAAAAAATAATTTCATTTTTTTTGTATCCTTTACTATAGTCAGACTTTATGAATAAGTACGTTTTTAAGTTTAACAACTAACGCTTATTTTTACTACTGAAATTTAGAAAAAAATATGAACAAAGTGGTACTAGTATTTTTGCTTTTGTTCCTTATACCATGGCAAATCATGGGACGTAAAAATGGTCTTTCATTTTTTCAATTATTTAAAAGTAAGTTTTCATATGTTTTTATTAGCAAACAAAAAATAATAAGTTTTTTAGCTGAGCAATAGTTGCAGGTTAACTTCCAATTAATTTTAATTTATATATCCTGACAAAAAAAGTGAAAACTTAAAATTTAGGAATATATTATAATATATATGTAAGTTATTTCTCGTTACCAAACATAATACTCAGAACAAAGTTGTTATTGTGCTTAGTATGATGAGGCTTTAGAACAAATTTTCAATAAAAAAACACGAAAACCGGTTGAATTTAAATGTTATGAAAAATTCATTTTTCCAATCATTTAAAAGTTTCTAGGAAGCAATCTTAAAACGTTCTAACAGATACCAAAAAGCATTTTTGTTAGCAAATAATAAAAAAAATTGATTTTTGAGGACCAGGTTTTTTCACCGTATCAGCCATGGTGATTGATTGCGGCATTAACAGACGCAAGTTTTTATAGTATAAATTAATAGAAAAAAATCTTATCTACACATTAATATAAGGACGTTATATTCGTTGCAAACTATTGGAGATATAAAATTACAATGTTTTAGTTTCGCCAGTCTCAATCATTTTTGAGCAGACTTTAGTTCACCTGTACATTCAACATGTTTAACATATGTTGCACCTGTAGGCTTACCTGTACATAATCCTGTAGATAATTACTCTACAAATTTTTGTTATCAGTGTTTTAATTTTTTTTTCTGATTTTAACGTTATTCTTATATTATAGATTCCAACAAAACGCATTTCAGAACTGTTAACGACGGAATTTTAACCGGCGGCAATAAAACAATAATTACGCCCATTTGTCCTCCTTCCCTGTCGACTGTTGAGTTTGTGGCGCATTACATTCTGGATCCCGTTCTGATATCGGCTGGACTTGCCGGTAACGCCGTGTGCATTTATGTCATAATAAAAAATTTTTCCGGTGAAACCGCTTTTGTGTATCAAATAGCGCTGATGGGCTCGGACAGCATTTCCTTGATCGTCAAAGCTCTTTATGTGATTATTTACAAGTACATCAACCAGGAGCCTGCCTTCGGTTCAGCGCCAAAAGACTGCCTATTTCTGGGTCCGGTCAGCGGCAACGCAGTGGTGGCATGGCTGAGGCCATTGTTGGTGGGACTGCAGGAGAGCTTCGTCATCTTCAGCAGCACCTTAATGCTCGGTTCTGCTGTGGACAGGTGGCTGGCGCTGAAGAGACCTTTTTACTACAAAAATTCCTTTCCCCAGGAGAAGTTTTTCTGGGGGTTTCTTTTAGGCAGCGGTGTCTCTTGTCTGCTTGGTTTGACGTCCGCGTTCTTCGCCCTCAGACCCGTGATGAGCAGCGTCAGAACGGAAGAACTGGGACGAGTTTGGGTATACAACTTGGCAGTCAAGAGAAGTCAGAAAGGCACCGTCTTGGTTGTACGGCTCTTGGCCGCAGCCCAGAGCTTTGTTAGACTTGTGGTGTTTTCAATTTTGGTTGTGGTTTGCGCGGCTTTGCTGAGGATTTACAACAGGAAAAAACGCGAGGCGCAAGCAGGAAGCTCTCTGAGCGCCAACGGGCCGAATCCCATCCATTTAACTCTTCTTTTGACGACCCAGTGCGGGCTGGTTCTTCTTGGAGCCATTCCACATAATATACGGGAAATCGCTCCGCACATCAATCGGAGCCTTGTGCGCACTCTTTTAAAAAAGTACCATTTTTCCACAATTAGATTTACCTGCAACTTACTGCAGGCTAGCTTAAACGTATTCGTTTACAGCTGCATCTCCAAAAGGTTCAGAAAGGCGGTAAGAAATGTTATTTTTTGTACCACAGAAGATCCTGATTCGGCTAATGTGGTTGAAATTCGATCATCCACGTGATATAAAAACTTTTTCAGTTCATAAAAATATTCATTTTGATTTTTAAAATATGTTTTATTTATTGTTTTAAATAAAATAATTTTTAATGATCGAAGCGCTCTGGTACATCCGAACTCATCTAATAAATCTTGTGTCTTGTCTTCATTTAAGCAGATATCAACAGTGTTTCATAGTTTTGTAGTATTTGACGGCTTATGGATAAATCCAGAACAATACTAATAGAATGTTTTTTTGCAAATTTTACGAATTTTACGCAAATTTTACATGTTTGGAAAAATTTAGGATAAACCAAAAACATATAATATCTCTTAGTTTAACATGTAATTTAGTATTAACAGTTATTAGATGCTGCATTTTTTTAAAAATTTATTTAATGGAAAATAAAATTTTTGTTCAATAATGCAGAATTCAAATAAAATTTAGTACCCTGAGTAGTTAAATAAACGCAAATCTTTAGTCAATAAACTCAAATAAATTATAAATGAAACACATGAAAATGCACACAATCATGCTCATAATTATGAAGATACGTAATGTTTTATAGAAGTTCAGTTAGCAATAAAATCAAAGGCATTATTTCATGTGCATGCGCGCGTGTATTTATTACAGATATATTATTCGTATATATTTATACAGTTATTATACTAGAAGTAGTAAAACTCCGCGATCTCTAAAATACAGCTTACTGTATTTTAGATATCGCGGTTTTACTACATAATAAGTCTGGTTTAATAAATAACGCACACACGCGTGCATGCACACAATCAATCTAATGAAAATCAATTTTATTTAAGTTAATTTAAGTCCACGCATATAGTTCAAGTTCCCAAGTCAAAATAATCCATAGAAAGTAAAAATTAATTCCAATAAGAGTGTTTTGCCAAGAGTATATTTTGCACTTGAATTCACGTTTACAAAAATATTCTTAGGTTTATTTACATAAATTTTAGATCTGTCTACTGAAAACCCAAAATTTACTTTAAATTTCACCTTTTTACAAAATATGCAAAACTTAACCAACTTTAGTTCTTCAAAAATTTGCATTTGGGTTTCAAATTGAGTATTTTGATAAATAATTATTAAAATATGGGTTTTGGTCTTTATTATTAAAACGCTTTCGCTAACAATTTTGAACTTTTTTGCTGTTAAATAGTCGATTTAATACGGCAATTATCGAGGTCAGCTAGATTTTATTTGCCTATAGCTTTTTTTATCTACGTTTTACATAAATTTGTAAAAAAAACATTCTAAATTTTAAACAAAATAAATGTTTCCAAACAATAGTTTAAAAATATTTTTTTTTGGCGAAAACTTCTTTTTGTTCTTTAGTTTTTTTTATTATTAAAGTCACCCGAAAAGTTTTAGAAATAGCTGTTTATGCAACCTTCTGTAAACCTTTTGTTATGCAGTGTTTTTGAAGAAATTTGCGACTGCGATGCTTCAGTAACTGGTTTTATACATGAAAAATGTAATATACATAAGTGTCACCATAATGGATAATTACCGTATCTCCTACTTATCTTTTGTAATATGCAGATCAACCCTCGAAAGCGCGCGAAATTTCGATCGGTTGATCTGCATACTACGAAAGATAAGAAGGAGATACGGTAATTATCCATTATGGTGACTCGCTATGTTTATTGCATACTTCATGTATAAACCGAGTTCCAGTGCAAGGTGCTTATTGAATCAACTATTTAACAATAAAACCATTGAAAATTTTTAACGAAAGTTGTTTAATAATAAAGATAAAAACCCATATTTTAATAATTATTTATCAAATTACTTAATTTGAAATCCACATTCAATTTTTTTAAGACGGTTTAAGTTAGTTAATTTTTTAAAGTTGGTTAATCTTTGTATTATTTTGTTAATTTAATCTTACTGCAAATGAAACATTTAAAAAGTTTTTTGAAACTCCGTCAACCGTTTAAATGCATATATCAAATTTTTGGCAATTTGTCATGGATGTTTTCTTGACAATCAACTGTGTCTACTAGACACATAAAAAACACATCAAACTATTAATGATCTATAATCATTATTTATTGTGTTTTGATATTATTATAAAAATTTAAAAAATCAAAAAAAAACATCAAAACATAATGCAAAATGAAAAGTTATCGTTAATTTATACTTTAATTATTTTTGGAGAGTAATAAAAACAGTTAATTATTACTTTTAATTTTTTTAATTTTTGAATTTATCTTGGATATTGTAAAATTTTCATTTGCCTTTCGCGCCGTCATTCCTTCCCAGATTTATGATTATTTTTTCGACCCTTGGGAACCAAAACAATCCGATATATATGCGTTGGTTATTTATGAACAGGATTATTTGATTGCAGGGATTGTCTGGGTGATTGAACAAATTCAACGGTTGGAAATCTGTAAACTGATAAAATTTTGAGCTGGAACAAACTGAAAACATAAAGCCAGATGCATGAAACTTAAAACCAAAAATTTGAAATCGTTAAAACATATACCTAAGCGTAAACCCAAATTTTGCTTTTACCGTTTTACTTAGGGCTCCAAATTTTCAATTTCGTGGCTCTAAATATAAAAAAAATTTTCAAAAAATTTTTAAAAATCTATAAAAATTTTAACTTTTTATGAATTAACAATAGGACCATTCAAACATTGAACTTAGAACCATAAGAATGTTCAACCTGACGAAATTTGTGGCTAAAAACAGCGAATTCGAACATATATAAAAGATAAAAAAATGTGGAAATGTTCGAAACTTTCCATCTGTTTGAAATTTAAGCCTAAGTTTAGCTTAGGTTTTAAAAATCAAGCCTAATCCTGATCCTAATGCTTGGCTAAACAGAACCCATAGGGCGAATAGCCTAAGTGTAAGGGCTGGTTCATACTTATGACAAAACGTCCTTTGGACAAAGTCCAAAGGACAATTTTATAAAAGCCAAAACATCCTTTGGACAAGCCAAAACGTCCTTTGGACTTTTGCCTTTGGACGAAGTATGAACGCTACTTAGATAAAAACCCTTTGGACTTTGTCCAAAGGACGTTTTGTCATAAGTATGAACCAGTCCTAAATCTAAAACTGTGCCTGAGACGAAGCCTCAACTTTATTCTCATTGTAATAGTAAATCTAACACTCTAAACAGCTCACTTTACTTATTTCTCTATATGCAATGCAAATGGTACTCGGATTTTATATATATAATAAAAGAATGCTTGTATACATAAATATATATATATATATATATATATATATTATATTATATATATATATATATATATTGTATATATATGTGTAGATGTATATATATATATATATATATATATATATATATATATATATAATAAAAGAAAGAATGCTTGGTTTTGAAGCAATTTAAAAAATTATGATTTACTGGTTTCTTGGGCTGCAGTCGCGTAATGATGTTTTCGTTAAAAGAAGAATTTTTTGAAAGTGTATGCACCATTTTTACAAATTATATTAAAAACTAGTTTCTGAAACCAGTTTCTAACATGTTTGAGAGAGTGATTTTACCGTGTCAAAATAATTGTTATTTTTTTGCTTCTTTTTGCTTCCTAATTATACATTTACGTGCAATCCACTATAGTAGGTTTGCGCAGTAAAATTGTAATTTTAAATTTCAAAAACCACAAAAAGGCTTTTACCAATTACGTTGTTAAACGCCCTTTTTTCCAATTCATAATTTTGGCATATGTCAGTCAGATGACAGGTTTTCTGGTGATAAAATTTATTATTTTATAACTTAACATACATGATTTTCCCTTTCCGTTAAAACAATAGTGTTTTTTTAAATAAGTAAATGTAAAAAAATTTATGATTGGCTCTTCAAACAGCAAATTTACCAGAATTTTTGAGCCAGAATAAAAGTTCGAAAGGCGGGTTAATGTGATATGAATATTTGGAAAATTGTACATCTATTATTTGTGCTCTTAAAATTTTCTTTTTGTAAGTATGCGCACGGTTTTATTTTAATTGGGCCATTTTATTTTATTATTGTTTTTTTTCAAATATTTTTAAGAATTTCAAAAACTTTCTCGGTGCTGTTTGTGTTAAAACTCTAAGAATATTTGTAAATGACCATTAAACTATATTACAGTTTTCTACAAACTGCATAAAATTACCGTGTTTTAAAATTCATTATTTTGAACAATTATATTAAAATGTAAGCGCAATTTTTTTTGTTAATTAAAAATAAAGATTTTAAATTGAATAATACAAAATCTGAGTGTTTTTCACAAAAAACTAAGGATGTTGAAATTGAAATCAAAATTTCGTTTCAACAAAAGTCGTTGATGATTGATCTTTAACGCAAACTCAAACGATTTCAACTCAAACCACTGTATGATGCTTTTTTACGCGCAATTTGATGAAATACTTTCTTTTTCTTTTTCTTCTGCTCTCTTCTTTTAAATACGCTTGCCTTTTTTTCGTTCTGCGTTCTCCCCTTTCTCTTTTTTGCTCTCTCGACATTTTTTTACATCTTCCTTTTTCTTCTTTTTTTCCTTCATCTCCTCCTCCTCCTTGTTTTCCTCCTGTAATTAAAAAAACGGGTATTTTATAAAAATTAAAATTAAAATAGTGGATAAATTTTGATAAAATTTTTCCGCAAAAGTAACCAAGTTACCAAAAGTAAATTTAAATTCTAGCAAAATCCGAAACAAAGTTTCGAAAAAAAGCCTTATATAGACACCTTGCACTGGAACTCGGTTTATACATGAAGTATGCAATATACATAAGCGTCACCATAATGGATAATTACCGTACTCCTACTTATTTTTTGTAGTATGCAGATCAACCGATCGAAATTTCGCGCGCTTTCTATCGGTTGATCTGCATACTACGAAAAGATAAGTAGGAGATACGGTAATTTCGCGCGCTTTCTATCGGTTGCTCTGCATACTACGAAAAAATAAGTAGGAGTACGGTAATTATCCATTATGGTGACACTTATGTATATTGCATACTTCATGTATAAACTGAGTTCCAGTGCAAGGTGTCTATTAAATGGAATAGTAAAAAGCTACATAAGTCTAAAAACTAAATGCCAGAAAAGACTGAAACAAGTCTCTTTAAAACCTGTAAATTAATAGCAGAATTTGTGAAATTTTCAGAAAAACAAAACCCGATTAAAACAATACGTGTAAAAGCTTTAGTTTGCGTTTTTTAACCAATAATAAAACTTAATTCACATAAATTTCTCTCAAAATGGATTAACTTTTACATGAGTTAACCAGCTGTAAATACCACAGTATTAGTTAAGTCACACGTCGTCAAAACGATACAAAAAAAGTATAACGCAAGCGTCGCAGTCACAATGAAAATTTTTGTCAAATTAAATTATCGCATTGTGCATTAAATTTTGTAATTTATCATTATTTTCGTATAAAGCAAAACATACCGTCATATTAACGATTTTTTAAAACCAAATATCAAGTTCTAAGTCCGAAAAAAACTGAAAATTTCAGATTTAATATAAGGTGACTTTTAATTTAACAAATACTTTGACAGCTAATTTGTTTTATGTAATAAATAGAAACATTAAAGAAAAAGTCGCCTTATATTAAATCTGAATTTTTCAATTTTTTTGGACTTAGAACTTGATATTTGGTTTTAAAAAGTCGTTAATATGGCGGTATGTTTTGCTTTATACGAAAATAATGATAAATTACAAAATTTAATGCACAATGCGAAATGTTACGCTTGCGTTATACTTTTTTTGTATCAATTTATGTGAATTAAGTTTTAATAATGGTTATAGAACGCAAAATAAAGCTTTTACACGTATGGTTTTAATCGGGTTTTGTTTTTCTGAAAATTTCACAAAATCTGCAATTAATTTACAGGTTTTAAAGAGACTTGTTTCACTTTTTTCTGGCATTTAGTTTTTAGACTTATGTAGCTTTTTACTACTTCATTTAATATAAGGCTTTTTTTCGAAACTTTGTTTCGGATTTTGCTAGAATTTCTGCCTTTTAATGCATTGAATTTAATGTCATTGATTAAAGATATAAAACATTAAAAAAGTTACATTTAAAAGAAACGTCATGGTTTATTTTAATATCCAAAATTTCAATGTAATTTTAGGCAGTATACTATACAACAATTAAGTCTGGGTAACCTCGTAAAACTGTATGGAACCGGAAAGGACCATATAAAATAGTGTGTTTTTCATCTGTTTTTTTTCCAAAGCACTATGGTAGGTATATCACGCCCTTGGAGTATTTTAAATCATTTTGAGAACGGGTTAAAAATGGTTTCAATTTTTTTAGTAAGACCTGAATCAACCACTTTTTGGGGAATTAGCTTTATTTGGACTTGTGTTTTATGCTTGATTTTTCTGGATTGATGGTTTATTTTTAAACAACATAACCACACCATTGTAAATGGTTTTTCCAGGTTCTATACAATTTTACGAGGTTACCCAGACCAGTTTTTCTCGCATTAAATGTTTGGAGTGATTGTAGCTTCATAGTATTCCTATAAAAAAGAATGTTTTTCGAAACATCGTTTCGATTTTGCTAAATTTCCGTCTTTTGAAACATTGGATCTCGCAGCCCTCACACGCCACCCAAGAAGAATTTCATTTTATTTTTTAAAATATTTTTATTGTTGCCATATGGCTGCTAATTAGTGGTTAGGATATTTGTTCGCTTTACCCGTTGAAAATTAGTAAATTTTATAAAAAGGTAAGGAATTATAATATAAACCAAAAAAACCACAAGAGAATGTGTATTACTGAGCGAAGTTACTTAATAGGTAATTCAGTAAGGAAAAAAAGTGTCACACAAGTACCCTGGTACCCAATGCGTAACTTAAAAAAATTGGTCATTTTTTTCATGAACAGAGGTTTAAATAAGGGCAATAGAGCATATACGAGAATAAAATTCAGGTGAAGCGGCAATTTAGCATCTACATGCAAAAAATCAGCTCAAAATATTTACCACAGGAAAAAATTTTTGGCGGACCAAAAAAAAACACGAAAAAAAGTTAAGCAAATTAAGCTTATTAGTATGAAATTCATATATGTTTAATAAAAGTTTTTAGGTTTTTAGTATCAGAAAAATTGGGTTATATTTCAGTCATGTAAAATGTTTAGATTTTTAACTGGCTAAAGAGCTATTTAAGGTTTTGTTGATTTTAGATGACGCCATCAACAACGGTTAACCGCGCAGTGACTAAACCCATCATGGGTGGCGCGGAAGCGCCACGGGGCGATTTAGCCCCGTGGCGCCGCGCCAACCATTATTAGAGAACGTGGGTAAATTTTGAAATTCAGAACCTTCTTCTTCTTCTTCTTCTTATTATTATTATTATTCCGACGCTCCATCCTTAAAAGCGATATTCCTCATTCGTTGTTGATTGATCAAAAATAAACATGGGCTCATAAGAAAGAAAAAAAAATTACGCTACTTTCTTAGGAAGCACTTTTTTGATTTAGGTCCCTGTTATCGATTTATTGATCAAAATAAAAAAGTTTGAAAAATAGACAAATAAAAACTCCCAATCGCACAATAACAGCCTTTTCGCAACAATAAGGATTGTACAGAGCAGACAACCAAAATCCCCTCATAAAAACCGCACAAAAAAGCAGACCAATTTTAATTGGTGGCAGAAACGGAACCAGTTCCCAGCGCCATCTGCTTCAACCGCGCGGAAATCGGCGAAAACAACAGAGTAATTTTTTTTAATTCTTGCATTACTGATGACAAAATTAATTCAAAGTTTTATTTATTAAAAAATAATAATAAGCGTCTGGGAGCGCCACGCGCCGGTAGGTAATCATCGGTGGTGCGGGGGTGCCACACTGCAATTTAACTCACCGCACCGCGCCAACTACACATAGAGAACGTGAGTAAATTTTGTAATTCATGTTCATCATCTTCTTATTATTATTATTTTTACTTTAGAATTATAATTCATTGGCGCACGTCATCGCGCCAACTATATTTGAGAACGTAGGTAAACTTTGTCTGGAGCGCCACTGCACCGCACTAACTATAATTAAACAACGTGGGTAAATTTTGTAACTTAAATTCATTATCTTCTTCTTATTATTTTTTATTTAAAAAAGTATATCTCGGCAACGGAATGATTATAAACATATGTCATTGCGCAGCTAAAACTATAGTTTATTAGGCAATTTTTAATTTAATTCAAAAAAGTGGTAGACTAGCCTTGAAAAATGCTCTAAGAATAGAGCAGGAAAAAGGGGCGATTTTTCCCCGGGTATATGTTTAGACAGAAAAGATGTGGACTAGTCTGAGATGGACATTATGTGGACTATACAAAATTTGCGTTTGGTTTGGGCAGCTGCTCACTAAATAAAAATTTTTACCATAAGATAATGATTTGTTTATACATTGATTTAATCACACAGCACTGTTGCATTTTTTTAGTTTGATGAAATGTCAATTGGAAAAATCATACTCACAGCAATCTTTGACAAGCGCGAAATCGCCACTTTTTCAAATTTATAGTTGTTTCTTTTACATACAAATATAACCTTCAAATTGAAAAAGTGGCGATTTCGCGCTTGTCAAGGATTGCTGTGAGTATGATTTTTTTGAATTGACATTTCATCAAACTAAAAAAAATGCAACAGTGCTGTGTGATTAGATCAATGTATAAACAAATCATTATCTTATAGTAAAAATTTTTATTTTGTGAGCAGCTGCCCAAACCAAATGCAAATTTTCTATAGTCCACATAATGTCCATCTCAGACTAGTCCACATCTTTTCTGTCTAAACATACGCCCGTGGAAAAATCGCGCCTTTTTCTTGCTCTATTCTTAGAGCATTTTTCAAGGCTAGTTTAATATAAAGGAAAGAGCGCTCCGCTATCTTCCCTGATTCATTTCCAACTATTGATGAATAAAAGCCAATTTTTTTTAAAGTGTAGTTATTGAAAAATAGATAGTATTTTAAACTTCGTATGTGGGGTGTTCTACTAGTGGTTAAATTAAAGATAAATTCTATCAGGGTAAAAACAGGTGCTCGTTTTTTGAGAAAATATCACGTGCAGAGAAACACATGACGCAACTTAAAAATAATTAGTTACGTAACCGCTGAAAACTTTTTTAAAAATCTTTATCGCTTAAAAACCATTATTAAAGAACGTGGGTAAATTTTGAAATTCAGAACCTTCTTCTTCTTGTGTGTCCTTTGCCAGTGGCCAGGGTTTCCATCAACCCTGGTGTGGTCCGTCCGGCACGCTTCTCGCCTTGCTCACCCCCTCTTCCCACTCCCGGAG
>JASAMX010035346.1:0-21719 GCA_030248175.1 Microlaimidae sp. YZB2_3 | reverse complement strand
ATGTAGTTATTCTTGGTTCATTTACGTATTGCTCTCTTCGTAAACGTTGGTACCAAGAACGACCTAAACGCAAGTTCCTTCGACGATTCAGGACGTGCGTTCGCAATTGGTTCTCAATAAACAACATTGCGGAGTGGCTGCGAGCAAAAAATGTTTATGCAAATTAACGACACTGTATACAAACGTCTGTGAGATTACTGTAATACGTGTGATTCTTAATTTAGAGACAGTTGCATATGATTTAGAATAGAATAGAATATTTTTATTCAAAAGGTACATTACGCTATAAATATAGAACACTGACATTCAATATAAATGTTAAAAAAAGATTAAAGAACATTAATAGAAAAACATAAAGATATCTAGTGTTGTAAAAAATATTTATTTTGGATTATTTTAAGTAAATGTAAAAGTAGGGTAACTGACTTAATTTCGGCCACCTTTTTTTATTTTTTTGAATAAGTTTTTAATTTTCAATAAAGCAAAAACAAACAATAGCTATATTTGTTATTCCAGTGCAAAATTTGAATATTTCTGTTACACTTAAAAATCAGTGAAGGTTTAAACTTTTTTTTTAAAGTGGCCGAAGTTAAGGCGCGTGCCATTTATTTCGGCCACCTACAAAAACTGGCCATAACTATTGCTTAAACGAACAATAAAAATTTCTAAAGGTTGCAAATTTACCCTTAGGTATTGTTCTTGGTACATATAACTTAATTTTTCCCGTTTGCAAACTTTAATAGTTATTAGCAAGACTTTAAATAATTATGTCAAAACCTTAAAAAACAAGTTTTAATAACTTGTATTTTTTGTTCAATTTTTATTTTTGGCTTAAAAAATGTCAAAACAAAGTCAAACGGGCTAAAAGAAAATCTTAAATACAGTAGTACAATAGTACAATATTTAAAAACAGCGAAAAACGGCAGTTTCTTTCACCTAAATTTTCAGGTGGCCGAAATTAACGGAATTTTAAAATGCGCAGTTAGTTAAACACATTGCGAAATGATTTTGAAAAAAATATCAAAACATGAAATATAACAACTTTGAGCCTTATATAGAAGATATTTTGAGGTTATATATTGCTTCTTTCTAAATTTGATGCAGTTTAAACACAAAGCAAAATTAAGAAAATCACAAAAAAATTCACTTTTTGTATGAAAGTATTGATAATGTAGAATAACAAAAATAAAAAAACTATTCAACATTACTCCGGTTACTTTTGTGCTAGTTCTTTTGTGTTTTAAAAATAAGCCAATTTTCTAACACCCTAAATTGGTGGCCGAAATTAAGGCGTGGCCGAAGTTAAGTCAGTTACCCTAATTTGAAACTTTTTAATTTAAGTAAAGTAAGAGTAAAAGTAATTTGTGATTTTTTAATTTAAGTAAAGTAAAAGTAAAAGTAATGGTCAAAATTTTATTTAAGTAAAGTAAAAGTAAGACCAATTTTTTAAAATAAAATTAAGAGTAAAAGTATAATAAAAGTAATTTTGAAACGAAGCAAAACACCGGTTTTTGGAATTCCATAGCTCCGTTCTGAAGTTTTTTGCTTATTTTATGTATAAATTGTCATTTTATTAACGTTTTTAGTCAAAACAAATGGGTTTAGCGTGTTAGCGGCTTAAAAAATTATCTTCTGCCATTCACTTTTGACACCCATAGGGAATCTACCCATTGAAATTACTTAAATTTTACTTAAATTAAGTATTTGCAGTGGAAAATCCGAGTAAGAGTAAAAGTAAAAGTATTTCAAATTTCAAAAGTCGAGTAAGAGTAAAAGTAAAAGTAATTGAAATTTCAAAAGTCGAGTAAAAGTAAAAGTAATCCAAAATTACTTTTATTACTTTGAGTAAAAGTATAACTAACTTTTTACAACACTAAAGAAGCACAGGGCAAGAGCACAACGCAGTTATTCATTTAACGAGTATACTAAGTATTTACTAAAAAAATGAAGTCTTCACTTTAATAACTTTTCACGAAAAACTTTAATGGATTTCGAATTTTTTATTTCGGCGTCAAGATCATTCCAAACATCAGTAACACGATATTTGGAAAAAATATTTTCTTGTATCAATTTTAAAGTTTTATTGTTTAAGAAGCTTGAAACCTTTTGTTCTTGTACGAAATGTATGATCGATTACAAAAAAATTGTTCGAGGGAACATCAGAAAATTTTTTTATGATTTTAAAGGCGCACACGAGATCATTAACAAGCCTACGTTTTTCAAGTGTTTGAAGATTTATAGCTTACTTAAACGGTCAAAATAATGGTTAAACGGAATTCCGCAACGTTTACATAGACGTTTGGTAAAGTTTTTTTTGAATTTTTTCGACAATGATTTTATCTTTCTGCAAATAAGAATACCAAACTGGCGTTTCATGTTCCAAAAGCGGGCGAATGTATAAAGTATAAGTTTGTATTAGTAATTAGTATTCTTTGTTCTAAAGGCGCGAAATAAAAAAGAAAATTTAGAAGCTGCTTTTTGAGTTATTTTTTAAATGGCGCGTAAATTTTAAATTATCCGAGATTGTAATGCCTAAATCTTTGACATGATTAACACGACTAATAAGTTTGTCTCGAAAATAATACTCAGTTTCAATTTTAGTTCCAAAAGAAATAACTGAATATTTTTCAAAGGCAATCCTAAGCTGCCAGTCGTCTGACCATTTACAAAAATTGTTAAGGGATTGTTGGGGGACAAAAGGAACTTTAAAAGGAACCGTTGAAAACCACAAAAGGAACCCTTTAAAAGACAAAAGGAACTATGTATAAATTTTGATGTTATCCGCAAACATTTTTGCTTTGCAGTTAGGGAGAAGGCATTTGGGAAGGTCACTCATAAACAACAAACAAAGTAAGAGGGCCTAATACACTGCCTTGAGGCACTTTTAACGGTGATATAACTAAAGATAAATTCTATCAGAATGAAAATAGATGAGTGGTAAAGTAACCACTCGTTTTTTGAGAAAATATCACGTGCGGATAAACACATGACGCAACCAAATAATAATTGGTTACATAACCGCTGAAAACTTTTTTTAAAATTTTTCTCGATGGCAAGAATATTTTTTTTTATTTATTCTTGGCGGAGAGCGGTTACGCCCTTTATTTCAGCCTGGGGCCTATTTCATAAAGACGTTTGTAAATCTTCATTTTACAAAACTCCGCCTATTTTTGTAAACTACATAATAAAGGATAAGACACGGCAAATATTGATCGTTTAGCGGAAATAAAATGACGTGGTTGCGACCAATCAGCGCAGAGCAGTGCGCGCAGATGCTCCCCCTGGATTGCAAGTCGAAAAACCTTTATCGTGTATTTTACAAAAAATAGGCGGAGAATTGTAAAATAAGAATTTACAAAGGTTTTTATGAAACAGGCCCCTGGAAGACGTTAGCTTTAGAAACATAATTTTCAATTGAAACAGCCTGACGACGATATGAGAGAATTTCTTTTATCCAAGCCAGAAGTTCATAATCGATTCTATAACTTTTTAGTTTAATAATTAGCTTAGGGTGGTAAACGGTATCAAGGGATATACACGCAATCAGCTTGTTTTTGGTCACGTGTTGCGGAAGACCAGTCGTTGATGGAACAAAGCAATTGGAGACCAGTCGACTGTTTAGACAGAAAACCAAACTGATCGGGTGATATAAGATTATTAGACCCAAGATATTTAAGTATAGATTCATAAACTATTTTTTCCATTAAGCGTAAGGCTACACATGTGTGTGCTATAGGTCTATAATTATTGGCTAAGTGACGAGGTCCCTTTTTATGAATTGGGGAAATGAATGCTTCTTTCCAGATATCAGGAATAAATTACTCTTGATTTTATTGACCATTCAAACAAAAATGCTAAAGGTTCACAAATAGGCTCCTTGATTTGTTTCCAAAAAAATGAGGGGAAAATGATCAGGAGTTTATTAGGAAGTTTACAAAATTTATCAAAAACAGTTTTTACTGAAAATTCAACGGTATGTTTTCCTATGTTTATGGAAATTCTTCGATTAAAAATTGGAAGTTTTCTGTCATCTTCAGTAAAAACCGAACCAAAAAATTCAGATAATATTTCTGCTTTTTGGCTAATCTCGGTTGCTAAGGTACCATTAGAACGACTAAGGGCTGAAATTTTATTTTTGCAGTAAATTTTGGAATTGGCGAAATCATAAAAAACTTTTAGAGTTTTTGCAATTTACTACTTTCTGCTCTTGAATATAAAAAATCGTTAACATCGTATAGCTTAGAGCAATTTTTATAGAAACTTTTGCCCACGGAATTACGTCTCGAAAATTTATAAAGGCGATCCTTACGTCTTATAAGTATTTTGATGGTTTTAGTATTCTTTTTTTTTCTTTTTGTGAGTAGTTAACGGGATATATTTATCTATTAGATTTTTGAAATTTTCTCTCATTTTTTGATAAAAAGCTTTCACATCGGATGAGTTATTGGCAACTAATTTCCAGTCGATATTTTTTAATTCGTTATTTATAGATTCACCCTTAAGGCTGGTTCATACTTATGACAAAACGTCCTTTAGAAGTCCAGAGGACAAAAGTCCTTTGGGCTTTGTCCAAAGGACAAATACAGCGTAAAAACGTCCTTTGGACTTTGTCTTTTCGTAAAAACAACAACGTGTTCATACTTTCTTGTCTTTTGGACTTTGTCCAAAGAAAATTTTAAGTAGCGTTCATACTTCGTCCAAAGGACGTTTTGGCTTGTCCAAAGGACGTTTTGGCTTTTCTCATATTGTCCTTTGGACTTTGTACAAAGGACGTTTTGTCATAAGTATGAACCAGCTTTTACGATAATTAAATATCTTTATCCAACTGTTGTTGGGAATCTTACGATTAAACTTTAAATTAAATTCAACTTTACAGTGGTCACATGTTGAGCTGATAGGACCAGTGTCTTTAACATTAAAAATTTTACTATTATCATTACTTAAAGAATGTCAAGAATATTATTGGCTGTATGAGTAGGAAAATTAACAAATTGGCGTAAACCATTATTAAGGCAAGCTTCTAGAATGATTTCATGGATTTTATCGGCTTTTGAAACACAACTAAGCGTTGTGCAATCGATAAAAGGTAAATTCATATCAACGCAAATTACAGTAGCACAAGGTGAATCGCACACAAAATTTAAAAAATTGCTAAAAAGGTTTACACTAAGCAGGTCGAAAGTAGGTGGTTTGTAACCGCAAAGCAGTCTTATTCTGCCATTATTGCTAACAAATTCAATTAAAACGCATTCAATAGTATTAAATCTTTTGGGGATTTTAATTTTAACGACATTAAGTTGTTTTTTTAATAAAAATGCATAGGTCAAATCTAAACAATTTGTACTGCGAGTCACCTAATAATAATGCGTCCGACGCAGTCGCATCAGCCCAAGTTTCAATCACTAAAATTACGTCATAATTTGCAGTAAATAAAAGATCATGTATATGCGCTATCTTAATGAAAATACCACGCGCGTTAAACATGCAACAATTTAAAATTCCTGTGCTCCTGTCTCATTTTTCACTAGCACATCTAAGTGAGGCTTTTCTAGCTTTAGTAGCATCAAGATTTTTCTTATCGTTGCAAGACGAAGTGTATTTTTCGAGGTCTTGAGCGGAATTTTCAACGGTAGGAATTCCATCGGTCATTTCTTTGGCAGAAGAACTAATTTTGCGGTCACCTAAGTAAACAGCGTTAGCACCAGAAAGTTTTTTGCGTCGCTGAATGGTCCAAATTTACGGGGAAGAAGCATTACGGTCAATGTAGTAAATAAAGGAGGAATTTTGGATCAAAAAATCTTTCCGGTTAGTAAGATGAGCAATTCGATTTCTTTCCGCGACAGTATAACTGGGTCTAATAAAAACGCGATTAAATTTAAATCGAATCAAAAATTTGAGCTAACTATAAATAATTGATCGTTTGCTGAAGAAAAAGTAAAAAAAATCGATAGCAGTTTAAATCACTTTTCGGTTTGCAAAATGGTTAAATTCGTTTAGTATAACCGTTAAATTTAGTTGTAATGTAATTCTGTTTGATATGAATTGAATTAAATTGGGTCAGGTTGCAATAAAATGTTTACTTTAGCATAAAAATATATACAGGGAATATTTTGAAGCAAAATATAAATACTACATAAAAAACTATAGTTTTGAAAAAAAATATTAATAAGCCCATTAATTTATTTGTTTAAAGTATTTCCTGTTTGCTAGTGTAAAAATATCAACAGAATAATTGATTAACGGCTGGTTCATACTTATGACAAAACGTCCTTAGGACAAAGTCCTTTGGACTTTGTCCAAAGGACAAATACAGCGTAAAAACTTCCTTTGGACTTTGTCCACAGGACAAAATCTAAAGGACAACTTTGTCCTTTGGACAAAGTTCAAAGGACAAAATCCAAAGGACAACGTGTTCATACTTTTTGTCCTTTGGACTTTTTCCTTTGGATTTTGTCCTTTGGACTTTGTCCAAAGGTCAAATTCTAAGTAGCATTCATACTTCGTCCAAAGGAAAAAGTCCAAAGGACGTTTTGGTTTGTCCAAAGGACGTTTTGGCTTTTCTAAAATTGTCCTTTGGACTTTGTCCAAAGGACGTTTTGTCATAATAAGTATGAACCAGCCTTAAGTGACAGGAAAAAATACAATACTCCCCAAAAGTTTTACAAAGAAAGTTCGCAAATTATTTTACACAAGAGTAGACGATGTTAAATAAAAGAAACATATTATTATCACTTTAAATTTGTATACGGATTATCGACCCAAATCTATTTATAACACGGAAGTAGGCTAACTGATTCAAATTCGGCCAGCCTTAATTTTGGCTACCGGCTGTTATTTTCACCATGCGCAGTAATCAAACATTAAATAGATGGCATAACGATCTATCTGACCATACTACTCAATTATATATTTTGTATAAATTTTGCGTATGACAAAAAAAAAACAGCTGGTGACCGTAATTAAGGTTGGCTAAATTTAAGTCAGTTGCGCTATATGGCATCGTCAGACGGACCTCAGTTCTGAATCAGTGAAGTATATAAAAGGTGATAAATGAACGTTTATTTTGCTAGCAGGATAAAATTATCCTAAATTTTAAATCTTGATCTTGCTAACGGTACAGAAGATTTTCATGAAAGTACCTATATAATTTGATCTTAAAAGTTTTTAATTTTTACAGAAAAAAGTAAGTTACGTAAAGTTTTAACTCCGACACATAATTTTTTGTGTAATTTAATTTTCTTTGTCACAATAACTTTGTTAAACTATAAAAATCAAAAACTAAACAAAATAGATAATTCAACTTATTAAACACAATAATACTATTTTATCATAAAAAATGATCGTTATAATATAAAATGCACAATCTACAATTTGCATAAATATTAAATATATCTCAATGAAAACATATAATTAAAATAGTAAACATGGTACTGAACTGATAAAACATAAAGGCTAAGGCTTTTAACCATAGATGAACAAGGGGGTGATAGGGTGGGGTCCACTTTCCTAGCCTTAAAATTTTGCCGCCCCCCCCCCCCCCCCCGGGTTAAAACGGGGGGGATTCAAACGGGGGCACGGGGGGGAAACTTTTGAAACGGGGGGGGCAATAAAACGGGGGGGGGGCAAGCAGGGGGGGAAAGAAAAAAAAGAGAGAAAAAAAGGAGAAAAAGAGAGAAAAAAGAAGGGAAAAGGGAAAAAAGGGACAAAAAAAGCGGAAATAAAGGTAAAAATAGGTCTAAAATGGCTTCAAATACATTGAAATAGGCTAAAAACTGCAAAAAATTCGCGATGATGGCGTCATCATAGGTCAAAAATGGCGTCATATTTTTAGGGTACTTTTTCATTTTTTGGCGGGGGGGGGGGGGGCAAAAAAAACGGGGGGGGGGGGGGGGCAAATCCTCCAATAAAACGGGGGGGGGGGCATTTTCAGACCGTGCACAGGTCTGTTTATGAGTGGCTAAACTCGACGTCATCCTCATCGTAATAAATCCAGGGCCTGACTCATAGATGAACACGGTCACCAAGACTAGTGAGGTCTTTACCCTGGGTAAATGAAATTTCAAAATCTAGGGAGGGAGGTCCTGGGTCAAACCTCTCCTGGCTTTTTAGAGGGGGTCGACCCAGGGTGGAAAATTATGATCCATAGGTGTGAAAGGGGGGAACAGGGTGGGGTCCACCCCCCCTAGCCTCGAAATTTTGGGACCCCCCTAGACGAAAATCTAGGCCCCCCCTCCCCCCAAATTTCCGAATTTTTTACCCCTGACCCCCCTCTAGATTATGAAATCTGACCTCCCCCCCTCCCCCCTCGGGAAAATTTTAGGTACCTTTTTTATACTAAATTTTCTTCCAAAAACGTGAATTTTCATCACATATTCATGCTTTTACACCCTTTTTATACATGAATATGGCTTTTTATTCAATAAAATGTAGTATTATCCTATAAAAAGAACAATTATTAAAGTTATTATGGTTTAAAACTGTTTTGCTTTGGACACCGGACCCCACCTGACCCCCCGCTAGATTTCAAAATTTCGCACTATGGGTCGACCCCCCTAAAAAGCTAGGGGGGTCCGGACCCCCCTGGGATCCCCCTCCTAGAATTCAAAATTCGATTTACCCCGGGTAACCACCCCCCTAGCTTTCCCGACCGTTCTCACCTATGAACCTAGAGGCGGGTCAGATGAGGTCCAATGTTTGAAGCAAAATGTTTTAAAACCATTAAAGGTTTAATAATAGGTTTTTTATAAGATAATAATACATTATATTAAAAAAAGCGATATTCTAGTTAAAAAAAAAGAGTGTAAAAACATAAATTTGTGTTAAAAATTCACGTTTTTGGAAGAAATTTTAGTATAAAAAAGTACTTTCTCGAGGGGAAGAGGGGGGTGGATTTCAAAATCTAGAGGGGGTCAGGAGGGGTAAAAAATTCAAAAATTTGGGGAGATGGGTGGGGGGGGAGCTGCATTTTTTTCTTGAAGAGCCCCCAAAACTTCGAGGCTAGGAGGGGTGGACACACCCTACAATACATGGGCACGGGGAGGGGTTGGGGGGGGGGGTTAACCCCCCAATTTCTGAGAGGGGGGCTTTAACCCCCCCACTCAAAAGTGGGGCGGAGAAAAGTTAAACCCCCCCCCCAATTTAGGAAAAATGAAGAAAACTGTCTTTAAAATGACTTCTAACTGCCTCCAAACTTAAGTTTTGAGGTCAAAATGAATGTTTTAAGCAATAAAAAGCTCAAAAATGCTATAAAAAGGGCTTTTTGACCTAAAATTAGTGTTTTTAACCTATTTTCCCTTCAAAATCGAAAAACGATATGGGTAAAATGTACTCCAGAAAAAAAACGATATGGGTATTTTGCGTTTCTCGGATTTTAACCCCCCCCCTAATTTGGGGTTTAACCCCCCCCACTCCGGACCAACTTGCCCATGTATGCACCCTACCCCCTTGTTTATCTATGACCTGACTTCTTTCTTAATAACTGTGAAAAAAGGCTACTGAAATAAGGAATTAGTACTTTAGTCTTTACGCTTTAGACGTATATTGTAAAGGTTTACTTCAGTTTATTTTATTCACTCGGCATCTCGGCAGCATATGTGTGCAGCCGCCTGGATTTTAGGTGGGTGGGAGTATACCCGATCACTGAAATTTGGGGAGGAAGGGAGGGGCAGGGAGGGAGGGGGGGGGGGCTGGCTGTCTCAAACTTTTTTTTGGGGTATACCCAAAATATCCTCATTTTTAGCGTTTTTATTACTGGGCTGGGACCACCCAAATTTTAGGGGAGGGGGAAGGAGTGTCGGTAGTATTCAGAATTTTTTTTTTTTGGGGGGGGGGTGACCCCTGCCGATCTTTGATTAGCGGCTCTTATCAAACCGTGCCTCTAAAATATCACTTAGGAGCATAGGTGGGCAGCCTGCCGGATTTTTTTTGAGGGGGTATACATGACCCCCGAAATTTTTCTTTGGGGGTGGGGTGTCGCCAAAATTTTTCAAATAACCTATTTTTAGCGTTTTTAGCACTGGAATCCCCAAATTATAAGGAGGGGAGGGTGTTCGGGGTACCCCCAAATTTTAGGGAGGGGGGTGTCGGCTATAATCAAAATTTTTTGGGGGGTATAACCCCCCAACCCTCTCCTCTGCCCACCTATGCTTAGGATGTGCATGAAAACCAACAAGAAGCAACATTAAAAATCAGTGAGCATTTCAAAAATTTTAAGTTCAATAATGTTCGGTGCTTTTCAATGGCTAAGAGTTTTAGGACAAAGTGTAATTAAACTATCGATTTGAATTGTGAATTTAAATTATCTATGAGCGTTTTTTAATATAATTTCAAATTAGTATGTCCACGGAACGGATATTAACAATATAAACTAACAAAATAGAATGTCTATACTAAAAATTATAATAGACAAGTCACAAATGATCCAAGCAGATCTAAACCCAAAGAATTATGAAAATAAAAATCTGCGTAAACAACATAAAAATACGTACAGAAAAACAAAAGAAATTTAGCTAAATTACGATTTGGAATTTTTTTCTAAAAATTTCTAACAATATTTATAACTATATAATCATGCATTTTCGAGCTAGTAACCATAGGTGAGTAGGGGGTTAATAGCCGCCCCTACAAAAAATTTGGCAGTCTCAGTTTCCAGACCCCGAATTAGTACCAGTATTAAAACGGAAAAATAGGGTTTTTTTTGGGAATACACTTTCCAAAAATTTCGGTAGTACTTTATTTGAGTATATCCACCCAATATCCACTCATGCTTACAGCGACAAAACGTGCAAAGTTCGTTCTTGATTCAAGTAGACAAAATTGTAGTTGCAGCAAATAGAAACCGGTATATAAATAAAAAACAGAACTTATCGAAAGACAATCCATATCCAACATGAAGGCCGGTTGTTCTTTATGTGAAAGTCTATTTACATAAAGCAAGAACCGATATTATTATTATTATTAAGGAATTTATAATTACTTTAGTACCGTATACATTCATTTTTTATCTTTGCAATCACTTAAACACAATAATATAATTATCTTTCTTTATCCGCACCACGAAAAAATTAGGCTGCAAGCAGAGGCGTAGCCAGGATTTCGGAAAGGGGGGGGGGTTACACTCCAAATTTTTAAAATACCGTAAAAAAGACATTAAAAAGGGTAAAAATTTTTGCGCTTCGCGCTAAGTGATTTTTTTTGCTGTTATTTGCATTGCTTTTTAAGTTAAACTTGAAAAATTTTAGGTTTAAAAAGGCATAACATTAAAAATCATGCGACAGCACAAAAAAATTTTCAAAAATTGTTTTTAAAATTAATTAAAAACCACTTAAAAGTTGTAAAAAGGTATATAAGTGTCGAGCGCTGAGCGGAGCGCGAAAAAATTTTTTAAAATTTGTTCTTTTAGGACCCCCAAATTTTTAACTCAGCCAGCCCAAAAAGGGGGGGTTGCCACGTGCCACCCCCATAACCCCCCTCCTGGCTACGCCCTTGGCTGCAAGCAAAAAGAAACTCATGAAAACCACCAATTTTTTCTAAAAAATTATGAAAACAAAATAAAAATTAAAAAAAACAACCCAAAATTAAAAAACTAAACTGATTGTCTTATAGTGTTATTTGGATTTTTGACTTAAACTGTTAACTCAAAATATACAAAATTCCATTATTTTTAAAAAGCGCGGTTCTTTAAAAATCGTTAGTTTTATTATCAACTTATTTTTTCATTATGACTTTTATTATTTATTAATTTCTAACAAATTAATACAAAACGAATGTTTTCCTTTTGCAATGCTTTTCGGCGTTTCAGTTCAGTTAGCTTGCTTTGCGTACCTTTTGTGTCAGTCAAGGTCAAGGATGGTTATATTCAATATCTGGAATTAAATATGTGTGAAAGAAAGCAATGCCGGGACAGGAAAAAAAAGAAATTAATTATACTACTCCACATTGATACTCTTGGTTTTCAGCTACTAAAATTTTAGGAAATGGTACAGAAAATACGTGATTATAATCTAAACAACAAATAATTTATACAAAAATTTATTTATTATCGGTGTAGTTATTTTTTTCTACATATTAACATAATTTTTGGTTAAATCAACGTTTGGCGACCATATTCATTATATTGTTTCATTACATGTATAATTTTTTTTTGGATCGAATTTCAGCGCTAGCTGTTTATTGTCACTAAAATGTTAAATTCCGAAAAGAATTAAGGAACATTTCTGATATAAAAAATCAAAAACGTTTTCTTTCTGCAGTTCTATTAAAGAAACAAACTCGTATTCTTTCCAAGTGAAATGTCGATTTATCTTTTGTGGCATGCACAAAATACCGATAATATTGTATGTATATTCTAACCACAATAATTGTAATTAATATAATATCAGGGACGTAACCAGGGGGGACGGCCGCCCCGCCCCCTCGAAACGGTCGGACAGAGGGAAAAATAAGGATAGTGGTTGGGCGGGGGAACGGCTCCCCCCCCCCCGAAATGGTCGCCATATAGTAAAAATTGGGGGTTTTCAGAGGCTAAAAATTCAAAATTTTCTAGCGCCTCGCTAATCCTTGGCGCCAAACAATAAAATAATTTTAGTACCACAATTGACCTCTAAAAACCAAAAATTTTCCCGCTTAGCTTCGCTCAGCCAGCGGTCACTTTCTATAGTATACATACATAAGTTAGTAAAATATTTTTTTTATAAGTAATAAGTACTACACAGAAAGCAAAACAAACAATCATATTGATTGACTTATGTACCTCCTCCCTTCTAAATTTTCCAGCCGCCTATAGCATTGGCTCGGATTTTTTTTTATAAGTAGGTACACTAAAAAACATGGAGTCAAGATGCTGCTCATGTGCTTTGGTTTACAATGTGGGTGTAGCCAAAGGGTATGAAACTGAAAGGTATCTAAATTCTTTTTTTGTGAAATCCAGGCTCTGCCAATGTGTGCTAATGTAATTTTTAACTAAGAAAACATGTTTTTACCGCTAAAAACATTGGATAATACGTTATTAGGCCAAAAACAGTGTATTATACAGCTTTATTTACGTTTATTCCTGCTTTTTTAACGTTTTCATTTCGGGGGGGGGGGGCTCCCGAATTTTTTCTGTACTACAATTCGCCCCTCAAAAATGAAACCGTAGGTACGTACCTGTATAATATTACTTTATTTTACTTTTCAGACTTATTTACTCTTCCCGAAGACACGCAGACGTATAAAATATAAATCATAAATTTAAATCAATTTTTTTTATAACCAGACGAATAAATAAATAAATTGAAACTATAAAAACTTGTTCTATGCGCACATAACAATAATTTATAACAGTTCGCGTTTCATTCCTCGAATAACTCGCGTAATAATATTCGGAAAAAAATCAATAAATAAATTCCAACCACAACCACTGAACTTGAAGTAGAATCGGACACTTCACTTCAAACAGCGTTTAGAATCAGTGTTTTTCTGACCAAATATTTACCGGTATGTATTTCTGCGTGCAAACTGAGGTCCCGAGCGGTAGCAGTATACTGTAGCGCGCTTTTGTTCAGAAACAGAAAGGCAAAAAGTAGCTTTTTAATAACCGGAGAAAATTTTTTCGATTAATTTCGCGTATCAGATACAAGCAGCCGATCTACAGCCAGTGATTAACTGCATTACACATTGGTATATACGCATCATCATAAGCCAGCCGCCGAAAGCATAATAATATGGACCATTAAGGATGGAGGACAATATAATTTCAAAATGCAGCGTAACGTGGATAATAGTATCAGTTGTCACATTGGTACGCATCGGCATCAAATTATAAGCGACCGTGGTAAGCATACTAATATTGATTTCTTTAGGACGTTACAATTCTAGAACAGTGTCAGGTCACATGTCTAATATTATCCAATCAGCTATCAAAAGCGCGTCACGTGCTTAATATTATCCTCCAATTACCGATCAACGTAGCGTCGCGTGCTCAATATCATCCAATCACCGCTCAGTCGTCGTCGATGCCCTGTATCGTCATTTGGTCACTATTGCTGGCCGAGAGGGGCGGGGGTCCGCTCCGGTTAACCGAACCGTAGACCCCGGTGGGGGCCGAATTGACCCCGCCAGCGTCCCCGCGACCCCCCGACGCGGAATCCGACCCCACGCCGGGGGCGTTTCCGGAGGGACTCGTCGGGGGAAAGTTAACGCTGAGGTGGGGCGGGAGTGTGATTTCCGGTTCCGGCCTGATCCATCCTCGCCGGTCTAACAGGCTAAAACGTTTCCAAGCGAAACTAGTCAGTTTTTTCCACAATACATTTTATGATATACATACAAAGTAATTGTCAACTTAATTAATTAAATAAGAACAGTAAAAAACTGAGTGGGAACGTCGAGGGATTCAACCCATACATGGGCACGGGGGGTTGAGGGATGGGGGTTACCCCCATCCCTTATCCCCCCCCTCATTCAGAAGTGGGGGGAGAAAAGGTTAACCCCTCCAATTTGGGAAAAATGAAGAAAAAGTCTTTAAAATGACTTCTAACTACCTCCAAACTTAGGTTTTGAGGAAATAAATGTTTTAAGCAATAAAAAGCTTAAAAGGCAATAAAAAGGGCTTTTTGACCTAAAATTAGCGGTTTTTACCTATTTTTCCCTCAAAATCAAAAAACAATATGGGTAAAATGCACTGCAGAAAAAACGATATGGGTAAATTGCGTTTCTCGGACTTTAACCCCTCCCCACTCCGGACCAACTTTCTTATGTATGGGTTTGAATGACCCCCTTTGGCCTTTTAAAGGTGGATAAGTTTAAAGCCTAAAAGGGGCTCTAGTGAGTATTTTGATGTTCGAAGCAATGCATTTTAAAATAATATTGTTGTTTTTATAGGATAATACTATATTTTATTTAATAATTAGAGGGTGAAAATAAGGTTTTAAAGGTTTAAAAATACATTTAAATCTATTAAAAATTAAATTTTTGGTGGAAAATTTACGATACAAAATTATACTTGAGTGGGTAAAGGAGAAAGGGATTCAATTTTAAATTTTAAAGGGAAGCGGAGTTATGGTAAAACAATTCAGAATTTTGGGAGGATGGGGCCCTGAATATTTTTAGGTTACTAGCATAGGTGAGAACGGTCCGGGAAGCTAGGGGAGGGGTGGTTACCCGGGGTAAATTGAATTTTGAATTCTAGGAAGGGATTTCCAGGGGGGTCCGGCTCCGGACCCCCCTAGCTTTTTAGGGGGGTCGACCCCGGGTACAAAATTTTGAAATCCAGAGGGGCGTCAGGTGGGGTCCGGTGTCCAAAACAAAACAGTTTTAAACCATAATACTTTTAATAATTGTTCTTTTTATAGGATAATACTATATTTTATTGAATAAAAAGCGATATATTGGTGTAAAAAGGGTGTAAAAACATGAATATGTGTTAAAAATTCACGTTTTTGGAAGGAAATTTAGTACAAAAAAAGTACTTGAAATTTTCATGGGAGGGGGGGGGTCAGATTTTAAATTCTAGAAGGGGTAAGGGTTAAAAATTCGGAAATTTGGGGGGAGGGGGTCCCTAGATTTTCGTTTAGGAGGGGGGTCCCACCCTTTTCTCACCTATGTTTACTTGTGATTGAATGATTTTTTTGGATAGACTAAAACTATTTTACATAGGTAGATTAAATTTTTTTTTACTGCATTCTTCCCCCCCAGAAAAAAATAAAACCCTGGGCACATCCCTGCTACAAATTGGTTGTCTTGTCACCTCAGTCGCTCAGTGACTTGTTATAAAAAATCAACAAACCTGAAGCGAATGGCCCAATACCCAATTTATCCTACCTGGGGTGTTGAGGCTGGCACAAAAGGTTGTAGCAATTGGAAACAATTCCTCCGTGGCTGTATGGATTGGTCACCACCGGATTTCTCTTCGGAGAAAATGTTCCTTTTATCTGAAAAAATTTGTTTATAAAATTTAAAAAAAAACGTAATAAAATTAACAACGCGCCGATTAGGATAGGTCTTGCAGGTTAGAGGATTTCGTCGTTACTACGGCAAAATGAATTACATTTCGTATAAAATATGTGTGCCTGTGACTTATTTTAAATTTAAAACAGCACCCTATTAACTACAGAATGAGTCACAGTCACGTGTATTTCATAATGACTGTGGCTCATTTTGCCGTAGTGACGACGATTTGTCGTTACTACGACATAAAAAATAAAAAGTCAAAATCACAATAATCAACGTATATCTAACTTATAAATAATATGGATTGAAAGATGAAGTTATACAATTTTTACAAGTTTTAATTTGTCGCGCCTTCCAAATTTAAAGTGTATACACTATTTTCAATTTGGTTTGGTATCTATGACTACGCCGAACACCACTGATCTCTTCCCTATTAGGTAGGTAAGTATAGAAGACTAAAAAATTTTATAGTTCGAAGATCTCATTTTTAAAATAATTTCTTACGTTTTGCTTAGTGCTAATTTAATGTAACAACCTCGCTTTGTTGTTTAAATAATTAATATTTTGAAAAACGAAAATTTTAAGGTATGAAATTCTTTGTTGAGAAAATCTGGTTGCGTGTTTTTTTTTTTGGAGTTATGTTTTGTAAAATTCGTAATAAAATAAGAAATCCAAACAGAGCAGCAAATAAATCATCATCTTGCGCGACACGCGGAACTTTTTTAATCCTTAAAATTTGGACTATTTTGACCCTTCTTTTTTTTCAAAAATCCCGTCTGCGCCAATAAGTTAATCATAGTTTTGGGATTTTCAGTACCAAAAAGCACTGCAATTTTGCAGAAGGGATTTCCGCCACTGCTGTTCAATCAACGTTAAACTTTACGCCGACCGCAAGCGAAAGGCGGAAATTAACATTGAGCGCACTAGCGCGGAATCCCTTCTGCAGATTTGCAGCGGAAAAAATTCAGAAGGGTTAATCGAATCCAACCCCTTTTTTTCCTTCTCACCGCCACGACCTAAAATATTATACTAGATAACAATCAGAAACGTATCCAGGATTTCATTTTGGGGGGGGGCTTCGCCTCCCCCTTTAAAATTTCGGGCGCCTCAAATTTTTGAAAAAGGTTAAAAACGCAGGGATAAACAGAGATAAAACTAGCGGTAAAAACATGTTTTCTTAGTTAAAAATTTAGCAGACATTGGCAGAGCCTGAATTTCACAAAAAAGGGATTTAGAGACTTTTCAGACCCCCTGGCTACACCCACACTGTCAACCAAAGCAGATGAACAGGATTTAAATGTTTTTAGGGTACCTATATGGAAAAAACTACCGAGCCATTGATAGAGGCGGCTGAAAATTTTAGGAGGGGGAAAGGTATATAGTACACAAATCGACCAATATAATATCATTGTTTGTTTGTTTTCCTTAATGTGCAGTACCTATTGTTTATAAATAACATTAGGCAAGATAAATAGCGAGAAATAGGCATTTTATGAAACTTGACCGCTGAGCAAAGCGAAGCGCAAAAATCTTTTGTTATTCGGGGGTCAATTTTGGTACAAAAACTATTGTATAGTTTGACGCCGAGCGATTAGCGAGGACCTAGATCATTTTGAATTTTTAGCCTCTGAAACCTCCCAAATTTTACCAACTGGCGACCATAGATGAACAAGGGGGGTGTCCACCCCCCTAGCCTCGAAAATTTGCCCCCACCCCTAAAAAAAATCCAGGCCCCGCCCTCATCCCTTTGAATTTTCGAATTTTTTTACTCCTGATCCCCCTCTAGATTTTGAAATATGACCCCACCCCCTCCCCTCTCGAGAAAATTTTAAGTACTTTTTTTATAGTAAATTTTCTTCTAAAAACGTAAATTTTTAACAAAAATTCATGTTTTCACAACCTTTTTATATCTAAATATCGCTTTTTATTCAATAAATGTAGTATTATCTTATAGAAAAAACTATTATTTTTTAAACATTTAATGATTTAAAAGTATTTTGTTTCGGAAATCGGACCCCACCTGACCCCTTCTAAGTTTCAAAATCATCCACCCCCGGGTCGACCCCCTATGAAAGCTAGGGGAGGTTCGATTCCCCCTAGATTTTGAAATGTCATTTACCTGGGGTAAACACCCACCCCCTAGCTTTTTGACCGTGTTCATCTATGCTGGCGACCATTTCAAAGGCGGGGCGGCCGCCGCCCCCTTCCCGTCCAACTACTATTCTTATTTTTTCACCATTCGACCGTTTTTCGGAGGAGGGGAGCGGCCGCCCCCTACTTACGTCTCTTATAACAATGCAACAGATAGGTACTGTACTTAAAAACTCAATGTTAATGTTTCTATTGCTTTTGTATTTCAATGCCTGTGACGAAATAAATTATTGATATTATTAATTTTTTAAAAGGATTACGCTTTGATAACCCGTTTTGGTTTTGATTCGTGCTACAAATTTTTCACCGTAAAAGTTTTTGTGCCGCTTAACAATGCAAAATGCAATAACAAAACAAGAGCAATATTTTACACTTGGCATGAAATGTTTAATGTTTTTAAATCACTTACATCTTCATTTGTGGTTTGATTGGATGTGATCAAGTAGGTGTGAAAACCGGCCAAGCCTAACACTGACCAAATACTGAAAAAGCATATTAATCCCACCACCAGTGAACCCGCCGACTCTTTTATCGCATCTAGGAACGTCTTTTCTTTTGAAACTAAATTATAAAAATATTATGTTTCATGTGTATATTATTTGACACAATGTTTAAGCTCAATTAGATTTAAAACTGTGTAAGTAACGATCGAAAATAAATCAATAAAAACATAAAACAAGTACCAATGAATGAAGTCGCTAAGTGAAACGCTACGTCGAGTGATCGCTTTTTATAAAATGAAAGTAAAAAAAGGTTTTAAACAGTTTTCGTCAGCCAACCGGTTTCCACACTCTCCCCGCATTTTCAGTTAACACACAATAAAATTTAAAGCGTAAAAGACTTCGTATCCAAAACAGGAATAGCTAAGGGGGCGGGGCTTATTATTCCAAGACAAAGGGTCTTTTTTTCTCTAATTGCTGCGGCATTTATATCTGTTGCATAACTAAATAAACCATCACTCCTCCCGCTTCCAGCCAGCCCAATCCGTTAAACACTCTGCGTCATTATTTGTTTATATTGAAGAGAAAATACGCGCAGGGATCCAAACGCTAACTCCCCCTTCCTCCAAATTACTACGCAAGCTAACAAAATAAAACACGAGAGCAGGGCCGTAGCCAGGATTTGAATTGAGGGGGGGATTTTTTGGAAGGTGGTTTATAGGGGCCCACAAGGGGGGTCTGGGGGCGGGAGCCCCCCAGCGAGGTCAAGGGGCAGAACCCCGTGTCCGGGGGGGCCGGGGGGCAGAATGCCCCCCGGGGTGGAAAATTTTTTAATTTTAAGCTTTTAAAAGGCATCAGGAAACATAAATTTAAGTACTGAATCTTTATTTATTTTCAGTTAACAAAATAAAATAGTTTTAGGTATTTTATTACTATTTTAATAAAAAAGAACAAACGTTTTCTAAAAATAAAAAATCTTTATTTAATTTTAGTTAAGTTTTTATAGTAAATGCTTCAGTTATTAATATCCAAAATTTGCTCTTCTTTTTGTGCTTGTTGCGAATTCCTTTACAATTTCTTCCATTGGGACCGGAACATCACGGTGAACAGACAGGCAGGCAACAGTGGCGTGCCTAGGATTTCATTTTGGGGGGGGCGGTCTGGGGGGTACATACTAATCCGGGGGGGGGTGTGGGGGGCGCGAGCCCCCTAGCAGGGTCAAGGGGCCGTGCCCCTTGTCAAGGGGGTGCCGGGGGGCAGAATGCCCCCCGGGGGAGAAAATTTTTAATTTAAGGTGCTAAAATACACTAGAAATTTTAATTCCAGTTCCAGATGATAATTAAAACAAAATTTAAGGTTTTTTTTATTCCTATCCATTTAAAACATGTGTTTAAAACGTTAATAAAAGGTTAATAGTTTTTATAGTAGTTTTATTTAACATGTATGCCTTAACTATTGAGCGGCAAAATCGATTTAAAATCGAAAAACTGAGATAAATTGTCAATTTAAACTACCCGCGAAGCGGGGAAAATTTGGTTTTTTGACTATTAATATGCTTTAAGAAGGCATCAGGAAAGTTTCTGTATTAATATTTAAGAAAAAAAATTTTCTCTCCCAAAATTCAAAAAACGTAAGGGTCCCCCTTACGAAAAAATCCGGCTTTGCCGGATTTCGGGGGGCCGCCCCCCCGCCCCCCCCCCCCTGGGCACGCCACTGGCAGGCAAGGGCGGTAAACCTTTCCTGGGTCATGCAAGATCTTAAGTAAGTTTTAATTCGGCGCATAGCAGAAAAGGAGCGCTCTCCAGTTGCGGTTGTTATTGGAAGAGTGGCGAATACAATATTTTTAAACTCACTGCACTAATGTTTTGAATTATAAATAATTCCTTTTTTATAAATAAGAGCTTTTATGAACCTAAATCACTCTAAATAATGCATTTTAGATAGCTTTAATACATTACAGAGTGATTTGGAAAAAAAAATTTTTTTTCTAAATTTTTAAAAAAACCAAAGGGGGGACCCTTACGAAATTTTTTGCCTTCCCAGAATTTGAGGGGGGGATTAATCCCCCCAATCCCCCCCCCTGGCTACGGACTTGCATAGGCGAGTCAATTCGTCATCTAGGTACCCGGATCTCGGAACATATCGGAATTTCGTCTTTGACAAATCGTCCTGTTTTAGCTAAACAATCCGCAATTTATGATCATATTTTATTGTGTAAGGACTGTTCTGTTAAGCCTAGTTTCAAGGATTTTAGCGTTTTAACTTCTGATACTAATGCGTTCTGTCTTAAAATTGGCAAGTTGGTCTGGCAAGGGCAAATTTGCATAACTAAAGGGAATATAAATTTCCTATCTTTTCAATTCAATAAGCTTTTCACCTGCTTTTGTGTTTTTTATATTGGTAAAAATAGGGAACAAATTCACAGGTTTTAACTAAATTTTTATGTTTGTGTTGTGAAATCCCTTCATAGACCTATCACTATGAGGGCTCAAAAGCTGTCCCTAAAAAGTAAAAACAAACAAAAATTTCCTATCATTTATTTTTTCTGTTTCATTATATATTCTTAGTCACTTATTTCACTATGTTCCTTAAATGATCAAGGGGCATTAAACAAGTGTTAACCTCTTCCTGTAATCACCTTTTCCTCACTTACCATGGCAAATCCATAGTATGACTATGATAAAATTTTTGCTTCATAGTGGTGAAATCTTCATCTAACTATTGTGGTGTGTAAATTTCTTCACAGTAAACTCTACATATCATCTAGGTTGTACTTACCTAGGTCCTACCCACTAAATAAAATTTACATATTTCTACTGTACCAGGGTTAACTATTTCTATTTGCTTGTTCACTGTGCACTAATTACTTATAAATTATTATGTACAATCTAGGTCAAATGTAGAGTTTACCACAATAAAACTTACATGCCACAATGGTAAGACAAAGATACCACCATTACAGTTTCCAGCACTCAAGGTGGAACACTCTCCCTAGCTTTTTAAAAACTTTTTAAATTATATACTTTAAACAAATTTTAAATATTTTAGTAAAATAAGGCATTTAACACCAAAGTCTAAACCTTTACCTAAAATACAGTAAAAATCAAGATAAATTATGAGTTGCAGGCTTCATTTTGGGAAAAATATTTACCTCAAAAGTTTGCTTAAACAATTTTATCTCTGATTTTAACCTGGGAAAAC
>JASAMX010035344.1:0-10575 GCA_030248175.1 Microlaimidae sp. YZB2_3 | reverse complement strand
ATGTGTCTGTTCCTGTACTTCGTTCAGTTACGTATTGCTGGGGAATTTTCAGACCGTGCACAGGGCTGTAAATGGGACCTTTTTTTCAAGCAGTTTGTTATAAGTGTTCCCATATTTCCTGTATTATATTTTTGACAATATGGGATTAGCGATTTTCACAACATGGTAAAAATACTGAAAGTATCAATTGGATAATATTGTTTTAAAGATTTATAGTGAGAATCTCACTATACATTTTTGTGACACGCCCTCTATACATAAGCATGGACCGGCAAGCTAGGGGGGTGGCTACCCCGGTGAATGGCCTTTTGAAAGCTAGAGGGGGTACAAGGGGGGTCCGTATCCCTTCTAGCTTTTTGGGGTGGGTCGACCCGGGGTAGACCAGTTTCAAATCCAGAGGGAGGTCAGAGTGGGTTCAGTTTCCAAACAAAGTCACATTAAATTATTTATTTAAGTTTTTTAGCACTAATATAGAATTTTATATACTAAAATAGGCTTATCTATAAAAAGAGTACAACAGTATAAACACATCGTAGTTAAACCGCTCGTCTTTTCAATAAACATGTAAGTATGGCAGGCATTCAGCACGATAATTATTAAAAAACCGCACATCACCGTTTAATTACAGCAAGAATATATAACACAAGAGAATGCCCGACTGTACACTAAATTTTTGACCAAAATTTTGCGACAAAAGTCGCACTTTAAAATTTGTGTGCGACTTTTCTCGCAAAAATCCGCCATTTTCTGCAAGTTTTCCCGCGCTGCGATGTTTTACACAGTGTTAGTTTTCTCGCAGTGGGGACTGCGACTTCTTTCGCACTCTATGTTGCTTTATTCGCACTGCGATTATTTTCGTACTGCGAGTCTGGCTGCACAACAAAAAAAATAAAAACAAAGCGGAGCAAAAATTTTGTGATTAAATGAGTAAAAGTCGTTTTTTTACCTTAAGATGTTAAAACTTTTTAGTTTTAATAAAATAAAGTAACTTTCCAACGTTTTAAATTAAATAAAACAAATTTCACTGTTTTACTTCATTGAAAATGACTACCAGCGTCTGTATTTTTTTGTTGCGCGGCCAGACTCGCAGTGCGAAAATAATCGCAGTGCGAATAAAGCAGCATAGAGTGCAAAAAAACTCGCAGTCCCCACTGCGAGAAAACTAACACTGTGTTAAAAATCGCAGCACGGGAAAACTAGCAGAAAATGGCGGATTTTTGCGAGAAAAGTCGCACACGAATTTAAAAGTGCGACTTTTCTCGCAAAATTTTGGTCAAAAACTTAGTGTACAGTCGGACATTCTCTTGCGTTATATATTCTTGATTACAGTAAATATCGTGCTAGATGCCGGATATACTTACATGATGAGCGGTTTAACTACGACGCGTCAATTGTTTTTTACTACAAAACCGTGTTTGTGACAGTAAATTTTGACCTAAATACGTAGCCAAAATTTTGCTCAGAAGAGGGGGTCAATTTAGAATTCCATTCCAGTAGAGGGTAGGATGTCAAAATTTAATATTTTGGGGGGAGGGAGGGGGGTCTGTATTTTTTCTAGGGGGGGTCCGAAATTTCAAGGCTGGGGGCTGGACCATACATGGGCACGGGGGGGGGGGTTACCCCCCCCAAATTCTGAGAAGTGGGGTTTAACCCCCCCACTCAGAAGTGGGGGGGGGGGAGAAAAAGTTAACACCCCCCAATTTTGAAAAAATGAAGAAAAAAAGTCTTTAAAATGACTTCTAACTGCCCCCAAAGTTAAGTTTTGAGGTCAAAAGGAATGTTTGAAGCATTAAAAGCTCAAAAATGCAATAAAAAGGGCTTTTTGACTTAAAATTAGTGTTTTTAACCTATTTTTCCTTCAAAATCGAAAAACGATATGGGTAAAATGCACTCCAGAAAAAAAACGATATGGGTATTTTGCGTTTCTCGGATTTTAACCCCCGCCCCTAATTTGGGGTTTAACCCCCCCCTCCACTCCGGACCAACTTGCCCATGTATGGGCTGGACCCCACCCTATGCTAATGTATGTCCCTCCCCCAACTTTCAGGGGTTGGGTCGGGTATACCCCCCAAATTCGAGAGGCTGCCCACCTATGAGTAAGATTAAGACTTAATCTTAAAAACAACTGCAAATAAAAGCAAAAATAATGACTATGCGCTACATCAGTTTGTGATCTAGCGCATTGTTAGGTCAGTAAATTAGGCGCCTCAAACTCCAAGGTTCGCGAATTCTCAAAAGTTAGCAGCAAATTTATATACAAAGGTGAGCATGCAACGGGAAGCTTAGGGACTGGGGGGGTGGCTTGTGGGTACTCCGGGTAAATGGCTCTTCAAACGCTAGGGGGGTCTGTAACGCCTGGCTTTTAGGGTGAGTCCACCCAGAGAGTACACCAGTTTGAAATCTAGAGAGCTGTCAAGGGCATACGCAGGCAGGGGGTTAGCGGGGGATTAACCATAGGTGAGAAAGGGGGGGGGGGCAGGGTGGAGTCCACTCCCTAGCCTCGAAATTTTGGGACCTCTCACCTAGACGAAAATCTAGGGGGCGCCGCCTCCCCCAAAGTTCCGAATTTTTTACCCCTGACCCCCCTCTAGATTTTGAAATATGATCCCCCCCTCCCCGCTCGGGAAAATTTTAGGTACCTTTTTTATACTAAATTTTCTTTCAAAAACGTGAATTTTCATCACATATTTATGCTTTTACACCCTTTTTATACATGGATGAATATGGCTTTTTATTCAATAAAATGTAGTATTATCCTATAAAAAGGACAATTATTAAAGTTATTATGGTTTAAAACTGTTTTGCTTTGGACACCGGACCCCACCTGACCCCCCTCTAGATTTCAAAATTTCGCCACCCGGGTCGACCCCCCTAAAAAGCTAGGGGGGTCCGGACCCCCCTGGGACCCCCCTCCTAGAATTCAAAATTCGATTTACTCCGGGTAACCACCCCCCTAGCTTCCCCGACCGTTCTCACCTATGGGATTAACCCCTCCCAAATTCTGAAATGGGCGGTTTAATTCTTCCCCGAATTCTGAGATGGGCGGTTTAACCTCCTCCCCCCACTCAGAAGTGTGAGGGGAGAAAAAGTTAACACCCCCCAATTTTGGAAAAATGAAGAAAAAAAAGTCTTTAAAATGACTTCTAACTGCCCCCAAAGTTAAGTTTTGAGGTCAAAAGGAATGTTTGAAGCAATAAAAGCTCAAAAATGCTATAAAAAGGGCTTTTTTTATAGCCCCAATTTTGGAATTTTTTAGTCCACCCCCAATTTTAGTCCGCCCCCCAATTTTGGAAAAATGAAGAAAAAATGTCTTCTTTCTAACTGCTTTCAAACTTAAGTTTTCAGATCAAAATGAGTGTTTAAGCAATAAAAAGTGCAAAAATGCAATAAAAACCTATTTGACCTAAAATTAGCGTTTTTTACCTTTTTTCTTTTAAAATCAAAAAATAATGTGGTAAAATGCACTCCAGAAAAAAACGATATGGGTAAAATGCGTTTACCGGATTTTAACCCCCCTCTCTAAATACAGGATTAACCCCTCCACTCCAAAGCAATTTGCCCATGTATGATCAGGGAAGGGTTAGTTAGTTACTTTAAATAGTTATTTAAGTTTCTTAGAACTAAAATACAATTTTACATACCAATATAGGCTATTAATACACAAAAATAGTACAAAAGTACTAAAGGTACAAAAACGTGTTTGTGACAATAAATTTTGACCTAGATTTATGCCTACAATTTGACTTGGAGGGGGGAGGGTAGCGATATGAAATTCCAGAGGGGGGTAGGATGTCAAAATTAAAAAAAATTTGGGAGGAGGGGAGGGCCTAGATATTTTTTCTAGGAAGGTCCAAAATTTTGAAGCTTGGGGGAATGAACCCCCTTCTATGCTTACCTAGGTTTATATATAACCAAGGCAGTTTAAGAAAATAACTATTTTTAATCTCAACCCGGTTGAAAACTACTTTTTAGTACATGGCTCCTTTTACTAAAGTAGTGATGAACGGTTTTTACTATTTAATTGTTTGAAGCTAATTTGCAATTAATTTATTAAATATTTTTTTAATCTTAAGTGTTGTAATTATGTATGTTTTTATAACTACATTTTAAACATACTTGAACAATGTAATTTGACAGGAGGAAGGGATAATTCTTTTGCAATTACTGTATTCTTCACTCCTGAAGCTTCATTTACCTAGAATGGCCATGTATGTATTTAGATGTTCATGTTTAATAAAAAAAGTAATTGTTGCCAAGAAAACCTGCGACTCTCAGAGACATGACTGAAATTTTAAAGTCTAAAATATTTAAAAAATATTTTTGTGATGTACAATTTGACCTGGATGTCCAGATGTCCTTTGAGGTTTTAATCGGATGAGACAACTAATCATGCTTTCATCAGGAAGCATCATTGGTCATATTTGTGTAGAAAAAAACTCTTAATACTTTAAAAAAATATTAAAATTGTTAAATTATTTTTAAAGAAATATTTTTAAAATACTTCATTCTTTGAAAACTCTTTTAACATACTTTAAAGCATCATTGGTCACATTTGGGTATTGGGCGATCCCCCTCAGTTTTGTTAAGTATTTATAACAAGTCAAGTTACTGAGGTGACAACCACCGTCGTATTACTATACATATTTTGTGGGTGTTCGTGTTACGTACCATGTATGTATTATTATTTGTGGTTGCCCACATCTTTTATATTGATACATAGAGAGGGAAGACAGATCACAGTGAACCGTGTCATGTTATTTAAAAAAATATTTCATGAAACATTAAAATAAACAAAAAATATTTTGAAATAAATACAAAGCCATCCATTTTTGTCACATTGTTTGTTTTTGTTTTTATTAATATCTTAAAAATTTTACAAAAAGTTTTCATTAGAATCTAGCTTAAAAAATTTTGTATCATATTAGGGTAGTGCATTTTATTTTTTTAACTTTTCCAAATTGGGCATTTTTGATTTTGGACTATATCTTTGGTAATCCTGGACGGAATACGACGTTTGATAGCTCAAATGAGAGCTAATTATATGTAGATGACTGTCGTGAGCTTTTTATTTGTTATGTTATGATATTTTCATGTAAAATTGTGTGATTTATAAAAAATAAAATTGTTACTCGTTTTTAGAACATGGGCATTTCATGATTACGCAATAAATTAGTTTAAAAATTAAACTGTCCTGGTAAAATATAGTCTGATTTCTGAATTTTTAGTCCCCGTGGTTCCACGTTGCGTTTGTGGTGAGCAATCGTTATAAAATAATATAGTGTAATTTCGGCACACATATTGCTGTAGGTAAAAACGGGTTGAATTAAGTGGTCGGGTGTTAAATTGTAGTTGTAAATAGTTTAAAGACAACGTTGAAATGTGTAGGGGGTCATAGCATTGCACTTAAACTCAATTAAGGGTTTTTTTTAAAAAAAGTGCCGAAATTAAATGCACTTTTTTCCTCAAATTTACTGATTTTGATACCATTTGGCATTTTAGCTGTAGCTTTTTGCCAGTTACACGTTGAACACCAAGTAGAAGCTTAAATTAAAGAAAACTGTTTGGAGATAATGATAGGTTTTTAAATTTTTGAAAATGATGATTTTTTGACTGAAAAACAATCGATTGTTTCTAAAGCGCTGAAATTAAAAGCATACATTTAATTTTGGCAATTTTCCATTTTTTAAAAAATTGGTTTAATTAAGTGAAAAATCAACTTTCGTACAGTGAAACTTTTATGACGCAACGCAATATCGTTAAAGCTTCAAAATGAGCTATCAAACATGAAAATTGGGCCATACAGTGAAAAGTTACAGCGGAAAAGCAAAAAAATGCTGAAATTAAATGCACTACCCTATGAGTATAAAGTAATTTGGCGCAATTGCTACCGAATGCCAGAGAAGTTGCAACGATTAGTTATTAGATAAAAATAGCATAACTTAATTACTACAAATCAAAACATCATAAAAAAATACATCATTTTACAGAGAAATGTCTTGAATGGAATGGAAATGCCACTGCCATACCTTTGCAGACCCGTGCACAGTCTGGAAATGCCCCCCGTTTTATTGGAGGATTCGCCCTCCCCCGCCAAAAAATGAAAAAGTACCCTAAAATTATGACGCCATTTTTGACATATGATGACGTCATCATCGCAAATTTTTTGCAGTTTTTAGCCTATTTCAATGTATTTTAAGCCATTTTAGACCTATTTTTACTTTTTTTCGCTTTTTTTTTCCCTTTTTACCCTTTTCCTTTCTTTTTTCTCCTTTTTTCTTCTTTCCCCCCTGCTTGCCCCCCATTTCAAAAAAGTTGCCGCCCCCCGTGCGCCACCGTTTTGGAATTGCCCCCCCAATAAAACCCCAGGGGGCCAGTGCACAGGTCTACCTTTGAAAACTATAATAAACTGTTCAGGTATATAATCGACAGTGACATGGCAGAAAGACACATTGGATGATTAATGCATAAGCAAACGATAGTAATAAAAATGAGACATGGCACTGCCATTATCCATAAATTAACAAGTTAACATATGGGGCAGATTAGACAGATGGGCAAAAAACTACCACAACTAAAAAAACCGTAAACTAACACAACAATGCAGTACAATCTTGTTGTTGTTGTTGTTGAATAACCTGAAACTTATCTTCCCTATGCAGATTATGCAAAAAGCAGGCGTAAAGACAAGCCAGGAGGGGCGAAAATGTTTTTCAGACAAGCCAAGAGGGTCTGAAAATGCAGTACAATTTCAGACCTGTGCGCTGTGCACGGTTTGAAAATGCCCCCCCGCTTTATTGGAGGATTTGCTCCCCCCCGCGGAAAAATGAAAAAGTACCCAAAAATTATGACGCCGTTTTTCACCTATTATGGCGCCATCATTGCGAAATTTTTGCAGTTTTTAGCCTATTTCAATGTATTTTAAGCTATTTTAGACATATTTTTACCTTATTTTCGCTTTTTTGTCCCTTTTTTTCCTTTTCCTTTTTTTTCTTTTTTTCTTTCCCCCCTGCTTGCCACCCGTTTTATTCCCCCCGTTTCAAAAAACTTGCCCCCCCGTTTTGGAATTGCCCCCCATCATAACCCCGGGGGGGCAGTGCACAGGTCTGCAATTTGATATTAAAACTATTTATTCAAAAAATCCGAAGTCAATCCACCCAAACTCAAATTCACCCACATTAACGGAATTAAGCACTTAATTTTTGTTTGTATGGAACCAATATTAAATTTGATTGATTAAAAGATATTATTTAGCTATCAACATGTTTTTCAATAAAATTGTGTTTTTTTTTCAATTTAAAAATAATTAGAATCTCAAAACAGACATAAAACTTTTTGGAAAAAATAAAATCTTAAAATTTTTGGTGATTTCAAAAGTTTTAGGCTAAGAAATCCCATCAAGATCAAATCTCCAGAAAAAGACATGATCGTTTGTCACTTACCTTTTTGCCTTTTATATATTCAGTAGCAAAGCTGCTGCTTGCAATAGCGGAACCGCACCCAAAGGTTTTGAACTTAGCATCCACTATTTTCCCATCTTCGTTGACTTTGATCTGAAGCTTCATGACGTCACCGCATGCTGGTGCTCCAACTACACCTGTTCCGACGCTTGGGTCATTTTTATCCATAGACCCAACATTTCTTGGATTTTCATAATGATCAATCACCTGAAAATCCACACCAATGTTAAAAAAATAATAAGGAAACTTTTTACTTTAAAAAAAATTAACACTTTACACACAAAAACACCAATACAATTGTGCAGAACATAAAAATATGGCAAGATAAAGGATAATTTTAAGAGTTTATGTTCATTTAAAGTCTGTTTGGACAGTTTTCACATAACAGTGTTTAATAAAAAACCAGTTGCCGCAATACGGAACAAAAATTATTTTTTTTACTTATATAAAATGTATTATTATTTATTGTAACAAAAGAGCATCAAAATATTTTAAAATATCCCATAACAAAAATTAGAATGAGTGGTAAAAACTAGGAAACAAACGTGGTTTAAATGTTTACAAAAATTTTTTTGTTTTGAATCTAGGGTAGTGCATTTAATTTCGGCACTTTTCCCAATTGGACATTTTTGATTTTAGACTATATCTTTGGTAATCCTGTACGGAATACGACGTTTGATAGCTCAAATGATAGCTAATTATATGTAGATGACAGTTGTGAGCTTTTTATTTGTTATGTTGTGATATTTTCATGTGAAATTGTGTAATTTATAAAAAATGAAATTGTTACTCGTTTTTAGAACAAGGGCATTTCATAATTACGAAATAAATTGGTTTAAAAATTAAACTGTCCTGGTAAAATTTAGTCTATTTTCAGAATTTTTAGTCCCCGTGGTTCTACGTTGCGTCTGTGTTGAGCAATCGTTATAAAATAAAATCGTGTAATTTCGGCACACATATTGCTGGAGGTAAAAACGGGTTGAATTAAGTGGTCGGGTGTTAAATTGTAGTTGTAAATAGCTAAAAGACAACGTTGAAATGTGTAGGGGTCATAGCACTGCACTTAAACTCGATTAAGGGGGTACTTTTAAAAAGTGCCGAAATTAAATACTTTTTTCCCAAATTTTGCTCATTGTGATACCATTTGGCATTTTAGCTGTAACTTTTTGCCAGTTACACGTTCAACAACAAATAGAAACTTAAATTAAATAAAATTGTCTGGAGATAATGATAGGCTTTCAGACCTGTGCACTGCCTCCCCCCGGGGTTAAAACGGGGGGGGGGGCAATTCCAAAACGGGGGGGGGGGGCACAGGGGGGGGGCAACTTTTTTGAAACGGGGGGGGGGGGGGCAATAAAACGGGGGGGCAAGCAGGGGGGGAAAGAAAAAAAAGAGAAAAAAAGGGAAAAAAGAGAGAAAAAAGAAGGGAAAAGGGAAAAAAGGGACAAAAAAAGCGGAAATAAGGTAAAAATAGGTCTAAAATGGCTTAAAATACATTGAAATAGGCTAAAAACTGCAAAAAATTCGCGATGATGGCGTCATCATAGGTCAAAAATGGCGTCATATTTTTGGGGTACTTTTTCATTTTTGGGCGGGGGGGGGGGGGGGGGCAATAAAACGGGGGGGGGGGGGGGGCAAATCCTCCAATAAAACGGGGGGGGGGGGGGGGGCATTTTCAGGACCGTGCACAGGTCTCGGCTTTTAAATTTTTGAAAATGATGATTTTTTGACTGAGAAACAATCGATTGTTTGTAAAGTGCCGAAATTAAATGCATACATTTAATTTCGGCAATTTTCCGTTTTTTTAAAAACTCATTTAATTAAGTAAAAAAAACAACTTTCGTACAGTGAAACTTTTATGACGCAACGCAGTATTGTGAAAGCTTCAAAATGAGCTATCAAACATGAAAATCAGGCCATACAGTGAAAAGTTACATTGGAAAAACGAAAAAGTGCCGAAATTAAATGCACTACCCTATATGATTTATTGAAACGATTATAATTAATCTGAAATAGTAATATTAAATAAAAAATGTAGCAATAAAAATATGTTCACAGTCATAGGTGAGAACGCTGGGGAGGGGGGTGTTACCCGGGGCAAGAATATATAACACAAGAGAATGTCCGACTGTACACTAATATTTTGACCACAATTTTGCGAGAAAAGTCGCACTTTTGAATTCGTGTGCGACTTTTCTCGCAAAAATCCGCCATTTTCTGCTAGTTTTTCCGCACTGCGATTTTTAACACAGTGTTAGTTTTCTCGCAGTGGGGATTGCGACTTCCTTCGCACTCTATCTATGCTGCTTTAGTCGCACTGCGATTATTTTCGCGCTGCGAGCCTGGCCGCGCAACAAAAAAAATACAGACACTGGTAGTCATTTTCAATGGAATAAAACACTTTGAAACTTGTTTTATTTAATTTTAAAACGTTGGAAAGTTACTTTATTTCATTAAAACTAAAAAGTTTTAACATCTTAAGGTAAAAAAAAGGACTTTTACTCATTTAAAAACAACATTTTCGCTCCGCTTTGTTTTTATTTTTTGCTCCCCCCCCCCTAGGACCCCCTTCCTAGATTTTGAAATGTCATTTACCCGGGGTAAACACCACCCCCCTAGCTTTTTGACCGTGCTCATCTATGGTCTGGACCCCCCTAGCTTTTTAGGAGGGGTCGACCCCATAGGTGTTTTTTTTGGGTGGGGGTCCACCCCCCCTAGATCCAAAATTTTGAACCCCCCCTCTAGAAAAAATCCAGCCCCCCAAAAGGGGGATTTGCAGGTTTGTTTGTTTGTACAAAAATTAGCGATGAACAGTTCCGGGTTCCAGATGTTCTGGGAAAAAATTTGGAATTCCAGTTCCTGTTTCGGATTTTTAAAAAATCTCAATTTCGGTTCCTGTTCCGGCTTTTTGGAAAATCTCAATTTCGGTTCTGGTTTGGTTCCGGTGGTTCCGCACGCCCATCACTACTAAAAATCCATAGATTGTTAAAATGGTTTTCTCATTCATAACATCTTACACAGTATTTTAATTCAACACTAACATTTTCAGCGCAGCATAATATTACAACAGGATTATGATTATTATCATAGATGAATAAGGCAGCAGATCAAGTGAGTC
>JASAMX010035340.1:0-10360 GCA_030248175.1 Microlaimidae sp. YZB2_3 | reverse complement strand
ACGAAAAACAATTTTTTAACAAGGATGTGTCAAACCACTCTTATTCATGTAACCATTGTGTCGTACTTTTCCGAATTTAAAATCGCATTCTTACGGGACCGTTGTGTCAAACCCCTCTTATTCTTGGGACCGTCGTATCGTACTTTTCGCATCCTGAGACTGTCGTGTTACAGTCCTGTTGTTCAGTTTAGAAAAAATGGCCATATGATGACGAATCAAAATGATCACGTTCACCAATTACGTTTTGATTTGCCGGTTCTATAGGTTGCCGCGTCAATGATTTTTTGCGGTCGAAGTCATTTTCAAATACGAATGACCAATCGGTGATCATCACGGAATCTTACCTTGTATACGGGTAGGTTTTAGAGTGTAGCTCTCCTCGGGCTATGTTGATGTTTAACTTTTCGCTGCGATAAAAAATAACAGTTTTTTAATTTAAGAAAAGTAAGAATAAAAGTATTTATTGATTTTTTAATTTATTTAAATAAAGTTTAAAAACAAGCGAAACACCTGTTTTCGAAGCTCTAGGGCTCCGTTCCAAACTGTTTTTTTTTTTGAAAAGTATTTTTTTACAAAACTACGTCGAGTAAGGCCTATCCTAATAATTGGCTCTTTTTGTTGAGACTTTTTTTAATTTTATTGCGGTTGGGACAGGGATGCCTACTACACTAGAATTATACTATAATGGAATTATTTTGGGGTTTTATATTATACTAGAATTAAAACCGAACAAGTTATACTATACTATACTAGAATTACAGTCGAGCGATCTATACTATACTATGCTATACTAGAATTAAAGGGTTCTTATACTAGTATACTAAAATGATTCTACTATAGAGTTTATACTAAAATTATTTCAGTATATAGTGCCTTAAATTGAATTAATTTTTTATAGAGAACGTGCATACAACGTGAAACATCCAGGGTATTTATCATTCCACATATGGTAACCAATTCAAAACTATAAAATGTGTTTCATTATGATTAAGGATATGTAACTTGTGCGTGTGTTTTTAAGGCTGGTTCATACTTATAAAAATCTTTGGAAAAAGTCCAAAGGATTTTTGTTAAGGTCAAACACAGCGTCAATTTGGACTTTGTCCAAAGGAAAAATTCCAAAGGACAACGTGTTCATACTTTTTGTCCTTTGGACTTTCCCCTTTGGATTTTGTCCTTTGGACTTTGTACAAAGGACAAATTTCAAGTAGCATTTATACTTCGTCCAATAGAAAAAGTCCAAAGGACGTTTTGGCTCTTCTAAAATTGTCCTTTGAACTTTGTCCAAAGGACGTTTTTTCATAAGTATGAACCACCCTTTAGGAGTTTCAAAGTTTTTGTTTCATATAAAATATCATAATTCTGGATTATTTGGCAGAGATTTAGCGCCGTTTAGTTTTGATTTTTTGCAAAATTTAACGCTGTTTATTTAAAAAGAAAACGAAATTACGCTGCTCAAAAAAACTTTTCAACGGAAATAAAACTAAAAAATAAAACTTAATCCGTGTTCAAAAATAATTGAAATTGTCTAAAAAGTTTAAACCTTAAAACATTATATTTCACAAACAACGCAACGGATTACTGCGATACTTATATCAACAATGTGCAGCTTAGACTTTTGGCTATCAGTTGAAACTAAAAAAATGATGTTTATAAATGAAGCCATCACCATGGCTACTGTGGCAAAAACATGAGCTTAAAAAAACAAAACTTTTTTTAGTTAGAGATAAGAAACGCCGTTTGGTATGCTGTTAAAACAAGTTTCGCCAAAGGTGGATAATACGATTATTCGGGACAAAGGTGTGACACTCGTGTTTAACAAACACGGCCATGCAAAAGACAACCAGCGGACGGACGGGTGTCACGATAAATAGTTTGAAAACCATGTTTCTAAAGATATTTATTTAATCTTCTTGGCTGGCTTCCAAACAGTTAGCTCAGCATTCTCAAGAAAATAATATAGATGTAATGCATAAATAAAAAGAATATGCTTTACTGTGAGAGCATAAGTCACTTAGTTTTAAAGAAATGTAGTTTGACAGAATCATTTGCTTTTTTTAAAACATCTTTTAAGATTTTAATGGGTTTTTTCTACACTTATTCAGGTGTTATTTTAAGTACCGATCGAAGGGGGATAAATGTTTACTGGATGTATTTAATGAGCCTTCTTCCTTTTCTTCAAAAAAAATAAAGTGGCAAATAAAAAAAATCCCAAAAATCAAAACAAAATAACAAAAGATTATAGAATAAATCGTTAAAAACTTTGAATAGGGTATATGACTTAATTTCGGCCAGGCCTTAATTTCGGCCACCAATTTAGGGTGTTAGAAAATTGGCTTATTTTTAAAACACAAATAAACTAGCACAAAAGTAAGTGGATTAATGTTGAATAAAGTGTTTTTGCAAAAGTTTTTTGTGTTTGTTATTCTACATTATCAACATTTTCATACAAAACGTGAATTTTTTGTGATTTTCTTAATTTTTGCTTTGTGTTTAAACTGCATCAAATTTAGAACAAAGCAATATATAACCTTAAAATATCTTCTATTTAAGGCTCAAAGTTGTTAATTTTCATGTTTTAATATTTTATTCAAAATCACTATGCGTTTAACTAGCTGCGCATTTTAAGATTCCGTTAATTTCGGCCACCTTAAAATTTAGGTGAAAGAACCTGCCGTTTTGTACTGTTTTTAAATATCATCGTACTGCCGTATTTATTAGGATTTTTTTTTGCTCGTTAGACTAATTTTGACGTTTTTTAAGCCAAACATAAAAATTGAACAAAAAATACAAGTTAAAAAAACTTGTTTTTTAAGGTTTTAACATAATTATTTAAAGTCTTGCCAATAACTATTAAAGTTTTCAAACGGGAAAAAATTAAGTTATGTGTACCAAGAACAATACCCAAGGATACACTTGCAACCTTTAGAAATTTTTATTGTTCGTTTTGGCAATAGTTATAGCCAGTTTTTTCCAGGCGGCCGAAGTTAATGGTTTGCGCCTTAATTTCGGCCACTATAAAAAAACAACTTTAAACCTCCACTGATTTTAACTAAAACAGAAATTTTAAAATTTTGCACTGGAATAACAAAAATAGCTATCGTTTGATTTTTAGACCGAATTTTGTGTCGATTGGAAAGATCAGAAAAATCTTATCCTAACAAATAAAAAAAGGTGGCCGAAATTAAGTCAGTTACCCTATATTTTATATTTTACAAATTAAAGGATTGTAAAGAACACAACAAATGCATATTTTGTAATTTTTCAAAATAAAAAATACAATAAAACTGAACACAAACTTATACATTTTTTATAAAAAATACCGCAGATTTGTCGGCATTTTCATGCAAAAAAAGTTCAGTTTACTTTATTTTTAAAAATTCCCCAAAACACCAAAGAAAAGTAAGGATATTGCCTGAAAACATCGGTGGTTGCAAACAGGCGTTTATATTACGCTTTTAGGCGAACTCATTCATAATTACGGTAGCGCAGTGAATGGTCTTTGGATCCGCATTTGAGGGTCCTAAGTTCGAACTCTCAGTAGTCGTGTTTTTTCTCGCCTAGGCATATTTCTAACATAAACATTAATGTTTAATTTCGTTTCTTTATCTTTTTACATGAAAAAATCTGAATGAAAATAACGAAATCTTATTTTAAAGAAACTACAATTGTGCACATTTGAGTGTCATATCCTTTTGCTTCTTTTACGTATCATTTTTATACTAAACTGAAATTTTTTTGTTCATGGTTATTTTTTAAACAAATAGTCCTTTTAAGTAATTGTGGGCATATTTTTTATATTTTTAAAATTATTTTATGACAAATTAATACAAATGTAACTTCTTAATTTGTTTTCGCGTTTTTTTAATATTAAAAGAGGTTAAATTTACCCTTATTTAAATTATTTAAATTTGTATGGATGTGATTTTATACTAGCATAATAATATATTTGTGTTATTTATTCTGGTTTTCACGCAGCATCTGTTTTTTGTCGCTTATTCGAGTTTTAAAAAAAGGTACGGTATTAAATTTTAAAAGTTTTGAAAGTCAGCCAGCAAGACAAAATATGTTTAGAAACATGGTTTTCAAAGCATTTATCGTGACACCCGTCCGTCACGATGACACCCGTACGTCACAATAACACCCGTCCGTCACGATGACACCCATCCGTCACGATGACACCCGTCCGTCCCGATGACACCCGTCCGTCACGATGACACCCGTCCGTCACGATGACACCCATCCGTCACGATGACACCCATCCGTCACGATGACACCCGTCCGTCACGATGACACCCGTCCGTCACGATGACACCCGTCCGTCCGCTGGTTGTCTTTCGCATGGCCGCGTTTGTTAAACACGAGTGTCACACCTTTGTCCCGGATAATCGTATTATCCACCTTTGGTTTCACCGAGTATTTTCTAAAAAATTGACCACGCTTCAAATGTTGAATTTTTATGACGGTTTAAACGCAGGCGGTTTTCGCATTTTTTTTACTAAAATTTTGTTTTCAGGCCCCGTTTACTTTGGGCACTTGATGCTTTTTGGATTTTGACCACATTTCAAAAACAATACACTAATCATACGCCCTATTTTTAGGCTTTTTTGGAAATCAAAGATTTTTTGAGCGTGATTCTCTGTGGACTTTGGGGAGAGAGCAAAAAACTGGGCACCCTGGTTTTATTTTTTTTCTGAAACCACTAAAAAAAATTGATAGTATAAAACGTCTTTTGACATTATTATCACTTGTATAAGTAAATTCAATATTAAGCTGACAACAAGCCATCAGACATGGGATACCCAGGATTTGAGGGCCTGTTTTAAGGCAGTATTTGAAAGCTACGAAATTTTTTTTGTTTCAAACTATTCAAAAACAAATGCAAAGAAACATTCCACTGTGAAATATTTTAACCGTTTTTGTGTTGTTTTCCTTTTATGTGTTTAAGCGAAATACTGCTAGCCGTCGCCGCCGTCGACAGCATTTTATATCCTTAAAAATGTATTAAGACAAACAAAAACACAAAAAATTTTAGAGCAAAAAGAACGGAAATTTTTTGGAAAAACCCAGAAAAAAAATATTTACACCTTTAAGCTAAAAAATAAATTAAAAATAATTGATAAAAAATAAAAATACACAGACGGCCTAAATAATTAGAAAGAGGATAATAATATATAACCAAAAACAAAAGTTACACGTTTCTGCGCTTCTCTGGACGTGTAATCGACAAATAAGTAAAATAGTTGCGCGTCGTCAGCAGAGGCTATTCTACTTATTTTACAACTAGAAACAAGCTGAAAAACAAACAAAACAAACAAACAAAAACGATTGATTTTTGGAAAGTCTTAATTGATAGCTAGAAATCTAAACTACATATTGATATAAGTATTAAAGTAATTTGTTGCGCTCTTTTTCGATATGGCGTTCTAAAATTCACTTTGTAGCCAGTCTCAATTATTTTTGAACAGACTTTAATTCAATAATAAAAAAAGAGCCCGCCAGATTTTGTCTAAATATTGCTTTTAATGTTTCTAATTTTTAGGTATTTGCATTTTTGTGACAAGGGATATGTCGCTCCCTAATCAGTCGCACCCCAAATAATCTTTTACTTACTCAATTTCAGTTCGCGTGAAATGAAATGTTTACGTCAGAATTACAAAATCCTTTCCTTCCCGCATCGTTTTTATTACGTTAAGCTTTTATTTATGTAATAAAAATACTATGATTTTTATACCTCGCATACTGTTGGCTCTTGCCCAGGACTTGCGAATGTAACTTATGTGTTTGTGATACCTGAGCAGTTGTTTTTTTCCCGGAAAACGGTTATTGAAAGACTAGCCTTAAACTCGGATCTACTGTTTAGTATCTTATACCATAAACACGCCCGTCTGTCTATCTCTGGAAACAACTTTTAAACAAGTGGAGCTTGGTATCTGTGACTTAGGGGATTAGGATAGGAATCCCTAACCTAATAAATGTGAATTAAGTAACCCATCTCCGTCAAAGGAAATACCCTTAGCGTTCTCCAGCATAAGGATGTCCATTTAAATTTTTCTGAAATTCAACCGCGAAAACCAAAAAAATATAATACTATATATTATATTATATAATATATAGTATTATATATTTTTGGTAAAACCATCCAAATTTTCAATCATTAGAAAACTTAGTGCGAAACCTGTAACGTATATACTTCAGTAAACGACCCGAACTGGGAAACCATTCACAAAAGTTTTATTATCCTAGAAATTGGGATCAAAGAACAGTTATTATGTCCGTAGCTTAGTTTTTAGTTGAATTAGTTGCAAGTTTTAGTTTTGGTTTTTTACTTCCGATATGTAAAAGCAATATGAGAAACGAAGTTTTACTTAGAAACAATAGATATTAATAGCAATTACAATGCATATTATGAATACACGCTATATCAAGCTTCTGTGAATTAAGTTTTCGGTTAAATAGCGCTTAAAGAAACAGCAGGACAAGATGTTTAAACAGTTATCACATACACTGTGAAAGGAAATAAAAGAAACCAATAAAATAAAAACAAAAATGTTTACCTCTGTTTGTCATAAAAATTGTTTGGTGAATAAAATACAAAACCACGCCTTTTAAAACAACGTGTTGCAAAAATTCAAACTCCCCAGCAGAAGCTTTTAAAATAATTCGAACCAGAGAGTTATAGGCAAATAACACCTAACTGACCGCGATATTTGCAGTATTCAATCTACTATTTAACAACAAAAACATTCAAAATTTTTCACTAAAGCCGATTAATAACAAAGATTAAAAACTGTGTTTTAATACAGTTTTTAATTTTATAAATTTTAATTATTTATCACTTACTTAATTTGTAATTCAAATGCAAATTTTTCAAGGGCTAAAGTTGGTTAGTTTTTCTATATTTTATAAAAAGGTGGAATTAAAACAAATTCTGCGTTCTTATTTGTTTTTTTTTAAACGTCTTTACCGCACAATTTCAATGGTCCCCTCATGTCTGCATTCTAATTTTCAGCGTCAGCCAGATATAATTCAACCATAGAACCTGTGCACACTGTGCCGTAGCCAGGACTTCATTTGGGGGGTGGTTTAGGGGGGAGGAAGTGTCACAAAAACGGCGAGAAGCGCCGCCGCCTGCGCCGCGTAGCGGCCCCAGCCGACGCGAAGCGTCGGCTGGGGGGTCTTGAGGGTGTTCCCCCAGCCGCCGGAGGCGAAAATTTTTTTGAAATATGTACTAAAAACTGCTTAAAAATCGTACCCTGGTGATCGCGCGAACATACATGTACTTATTATTTTTTTTACCTAATTTATATACAATTTTGTTTGATCTTCAATATTAAGATGGTAATGAGATGAGATAAAATTGTATATAACAAAACTATTTATTGCCTGATGTCTTTAAATTTTGCGTATGAATATGGTTGAAGTTATAGTACCCTAACAAAAATATTACTGATAACATTAGGTTTACTATATATAAATTGGACTTTCCCGCGTAGCGGGTAAAATTTTTATATAGATTTATGGTTTTAGCATGCACTAAGATTTGTATTCAAAATTCAAAAAACGTAAGGGTCCCCCCTCACGAAAAAATCCGGCTTCGCCGGATTTCGGATTCCGCCCCCCCCCCCCCGGGAAAAATTAATTTTCATATATTCTAACTTTGAGATTTGAGAATTTTTTTTTAATCCTAAGCGAAATGTAAATATTAAAACCAACAAAACCTTCTTGGATGGATCAGAGTATATATAAAAGAGAGATCTTTAGGCCTCATGGATCTTAAAACCCCGGGGATATTTTGCGCAGGGGATATATTGATCTGCTGTCGACTAGTCGGAGTCGGTGGAATTAAGTGTTAGCCAATTTTAAGTTTTAAATAATAATAAAAACGTTAACAAACGAAAACGGAACGGTGTTGTGTTGAACTTTCCGGCTTTTGTGTTATTACTGACCAGCTTAGTTGATTAAAAGGACTTAAACTGTGGTAAGTTATTCTCACTATTAAAAAAAACTTAAGTTTTATCAAAAGTGCGGTTCCTGAGTAATTGATTTGGTTGAAGTTCCATACGTGTACGAAAATGGTAAAGTGCAGTATGAAGAAAGAAAGAAAGTTTATTTTTAGCAATACAAATCACAAAATAAATACATATATTAGTAATAGTAAAACAATATCACACAAAGATTACCAGGTATCAATTTATACATACAGATACAATAGAAAATTAAATATTAAATATTTAAAACAATACATTGACAACTCCACAACGTTCACTAAAATTTTGCAAAAAAACATACGTTATTGATGGTGCCGCATTTGAATATCACCCTAATAATTGACGCTTGATAGCCGTTCTCGAAATATTAAAGGGGGAGTTCAAAATTCCCCATACAAAATTGCAATTTTTAGTAATTTTTGACCATGGTTTTAGAAGGAAGTTTTTTTAAAATATAGATTTTTGGTACAAGTTCCATACGTGTACCAAAATTCGATTTGACCGATTCAAAAGTAATTAAAAATTGTAAAACATCTTTATAGCCTAAATCGAACACGTAGACCTCATTTTTGTGGTTATTTTTCGGATTTGAGCTTCTAAAAAAAGGTTATGAGCCAATTTGTACCCAAAATTGCCCTTTTTTGGCATGTACAATTTATGTTATTAAGAAAATTTTTTTATTAAGCCTTTAATCAAAACAATATTATTTTTTTCATATTACCAAGTGTTTGTCAGTTACAAATATACATTTATTTTTTTAATGGTAACTACCAATTTTTTATATAAAATACCCATTTCTGTGGTTATTTTTAAGATTTAAGCTATTGGTAAAAAGTTATGAGCCAATTTATACCCAAAAAACGGCCTTTTTCAGCAAGTGCAATTTATGATGTTAAGAAAAAAAATTTGTAAACTAACAAACTAAATTAAAAACTATGTTTTAACAATGCTAATAGTCTTGAAAAACGCAAAAAATTTCAAAAAAATTGAAAATTCAAAAGTCACGTGGACCACCAAAAACACAGGACAAGAAAACTTGTTTCACTTTAAATGCTAATTTAAACTTAGTTTTTCACCGATTTATTGTTCCTAAGCCTAAGGAAAACCTAAAAATCAAGCAAAATTCCAATATAAGTAATTTTTATTAAAATAAGTTGTTTTTCAAAAATTTTAATTTTTTCACAACTAAAATTTTATGGGTATTTGAACGGTTACTATAAAAAATTGGTAGTTACGATGAAAAAAATAAAAGTATATTTGTAACTGCCAGACTTGGTAATACAAAAAATAATATTAATTCGATTTAAGGCTTAATAAAAAAACTTTCTTAATAACGTAAATTGTACATGCTAAAAAACGACAATTTTTGGGTACAAAGTCAGACCTGTGCACGGTCTGGAAATGCCCCCCCCCCCGTTTTATTGGATTATTTGCCCCCCCCGTTTTATTGCCCCCCCCCCCGCCAAAAAAAGTACCCTAAAATTATGACTCCATTTTTGACCTATGATGACGCCATCATCGCAATTTTTTGTAGTTTTTAGCCTAATTCAATAAAATTTAAGCTATTTTAGACCTATTTTTACCTTATTTTCGCTTTTTTTTTCTCTTTTTTGTCTTTTACCTTCTTTTTTTTCTTTTTGTTCTCCTTTTTTTCTTGCCCCCCCCCCCGTTTTATTGCTCCCCCCGTTTCAAAAAAGTTGCCCCCCGTGACCCCCCGTTTCGAAATCGCCCCCCCCCGTTTAAACCCCGGGGGGGCAGTGCACAGGTCTGCAAATTGGCTCATAACTTTTTTTCAGAAGCTTAAATCCGAAAAATAACCTCAAAAATGAGGTTTATGTGTTCAATTTATGCTATAAAGATGTTTTACAATTTGTAATTACTTTTGAATCAGTCAAATAAAATTTTGGTACACGTATGGAACTTGTGCCGACACGTAAACATAATTTTTGAGGTTATTTTTACAAATAAAGTCTTCCGTAAAATTTACGAAAGCCCAAAAATCGCCTATTTTTTGGGTACGATTCCCACACGTTTTTTGGGGGTAAAAAAAGGTGGAGCAAAATTTGGTTGAAGTATACCCCCTTTTTTGGGCTCCAAAAAGCCCCTAATTCTATCTATCTATTTTCCAGCTTCTGGTACATTTAGCGAAACCTTTTGCTGTTTAAACTAATCTGTTGTACTTATTAACTTTTTTAGACAATGAGCAAAACGCACCCACCTGAATTGAAGAAATATATGGACAAAAGGATGCAGTTAAAATTGAATGGCGGCCGCACAATAGTTGGAATCTTAAGAGGATTTGACCCTTTTATGAATCTAGTACGTAAAATTTTTTTTTATATAAGTTGAATATTTTTTGGTAAATGGAA
>JASAMX010035339.1:0-17146 GCA_030248175.1 Microlaimidae sp. YZB2_3 | reverse complement strand
ATTTGATTTTCACCTATTACCGATTTTGCTATTTAATATTTTCACCTATTACCGATTATGCTATTTTGCTATTTTTAGTCGTCCAAAAATTTGAACGAACGCTGAAACGATTGTGATTGTGAAAGTGATTTATTTCTTTACCAGATCGAATTTTTGAATGAATACTTTTCTTTACACTTAAACATTTATATTAAATATAACAAAATATATTGTTAAGTATCTTACCAATGTCCAAGAATATTAAACCATTAATTATCAAAGCAATGGAAATATTCATTGTGCTTTGTTAGAATAGCTAAATTTAATTTAATATAATTAGTTGCTCATAGCAAACGAATCATAGCCCCTTGGCGCTATGTCAGTCATAATAACTCGGTAAAGACAAAGTGGCTCATTTGGGAAGGCAGAATCTTACATGCCTACATCTAAAATATTGTTGCTTCCTACCTGCCTCTAACCTGCAACCATTTAAAATTTTTCTGCCTCTGACCTGCGATCTTCATGCCTTCAAGGCAGACTTAGTAGCCTCATATCTGTCTACTCACATGTATATGATTTAACATATGAGGCAGTAATCCTCCAAGACATTTGCTGCTACTTCAAACTTTCCCCTACCTACAGAGGCAAGTTTAAGAGCCGTCTTTACCGGAATAAGAAAGCGTAGGTAAATATTGCATTTTACTAAACTCAACGGCACTGCAAAAGCGATAGAGCGGTCGCGACAGCCGCCGCGCAGAATAATTATAAAAAAAATAAAAAAACAATAACGGAAATGATCATTGTATTATGAATTAATTTTATTACGCGACCTGAGGTCGCATTCTGAAGAAACCCTTATATTTACCCTGATAAATCCATTTCAATTAAAATTTAAAAAAATAAATATGTATTGTAAATAAACAAACCTGCCGCATATGGAACAGAAAATGATTGCAATGATTTTTTTTAATTTTTTTTTCTCGCGCCGCAAAACCACTTTGCGCAAAATAAAAAAATTTAATCAATGCGCGTATTTTATCAGGGAAGAGCGCGGAGCGCTCTTTCCCTTATATCAAATGGGTTAAGTCACTGCGCGGTTAACCGTTGTTGATGGCGTCATCGAAAATCACAAAACCTTTAATAGTTTTTTAGCCAATTAAAAATCTAAACATTTTACATAACTAAAATATTACCCATATTTTTCTGATATTAAAAACCTAAAAACTTTTGCTAAACATACCTGAATTTCATACTAATAAGCTTAATTTGCTTAACTTTTTTTTGTTTTTTTTTGTTGGGGTCCCCCAAAAATTTTTTTTGTGGTAAATATTTGGAGCTGATATTTTGCACGTAGATGCTAAATTGCCCCCTCACCTGAATTTTATTCTCGAATATGCTCTATTGCCTGTAGTTAAACCTCTGTTCGCGTGAAAACGACCAGTTTTTTTCTAAGTTACGCATTAGGTACTGGGGTACTTGTGCGACACTTTTTTTCCTTATTGAATTACATATTAAGTAACTTTATTCAGTAATACACATTCTCTTGTGGTTATTTTTTTGGTTTAAATTATAATTCCTTACCTTTTTATAAATATTACTAATTTTTAACGGGAAGAGCGAAAAAATATCTTTACCACTAATTAGCAGCCATATAGCAACAATAAAAATATTTTAAAAAATAAAATGAAATAAATCTTGGTTTTTATTTGACGGGTATTTGCCAAGATTAAAATGTTTAAATACTCTTTTTTTATAAAGATTAATACAAAAATACACTCTCTCCTAAAATTTACTGTGAAAATAGAATAACCCCGATTTCTTCTTAAAATTATATGCAACCTGGGTAAACCCTTTAAATTGTTTTGATCTTGTTATTTAAATTTAAAAAATCAATCCAGTTTTATTATTTAAAAATAAAAAATCCATACAAAAATAACTTACAAAAAAGTAAATTAATAATATATATATTTTAAAATTTATGCTTAAATAAAATATAATTTTTTATATGTTTATTTAAGATTAAATATCTTTTTTATTTGGTTATTTTTTTTTTAATAATTTTTTGTTTTGTAATGTTTTTTTTATAAACTTTTTTTTTTAAGATTTTCCTTTATTTTTCCAGAATGCCTTCTTGCTGCCCCTTTATTTTTCTCCTTTTCCTTGTTTCTTTGATCTTCCCCTCTTTCTTTTTTTGTAAATTGTTACAAACATTTGATTCTCTATATTTTTACATAGAAATTTTTTCTATTGATATTTATTAAAATTTTCTATTTTTTATTAATTTTTAATTTTTTCTTTTTAATTTTTTTTTATTTTTTGTTTTCTTTTAATTTCTTTTTAAATTCATAAAAAAAAAAATATTTTGAGAAATTTTATGAATCTTCGCAATTTTTATATCCAGCATCCTTGGTCTTTCCTGAATATTTGTTGTTTTAAAAAAATTTTTTTTTTTTATATTTTTTTTTTTTAACCTTATTTTTCTAAACTGATCCTATTATTCTCCCCCTTGCCTTTCTAATTATGGCTTAATGGGCTACACCTGGAGAAATCCAGGATGTTTAGTGTTTAGTAAACTTTTTGTATAAAAAACTTTGGGTTTTAAAATTTAAATTTAATAACCGTAGCTATTTAAGCTGCCCCTGGAGTTTTCCAGGATGCCTTATTAAGGTGGCTTAATGCTACACCTGGAGCAATCCAGGATGTTTAGTGTTTAGTAAAATTCTGTTTTTAAACAATTTTTTTGGCTTTAAAGTTTATTTTAATAACCGTAGCTAATTAAGCTGCCCCTGGAGTTTTCCAGGATGCCTTATTATGGTGGCTTAATGCTACACCTGGAGAAATCCAGGATGTTTAGTGTTTAGTAAACTTTTTGTATAAAAAACTTTGGGTTTTAAAATTTAAATTTAATAACCGTAGCTATTTAAGCTGCCCCCGGAGTTTTCTGGGATGCCTTATTATGGTGGCTTAATGCTACACCTGGAGCAATCCAGGATGTTTAGTGTTTAATTATATGGCTTCTTATTTTACATTTTTAATTATAACAATCTTAATCAAAACTATTTATAATAAAAAATTTTTTAAACAAAACATAAACTCCAAATAGTAATCCAGCATGTTTAGTGTTTAGGTCTATCATTATTATGTCTTATCTTTTAATTATAGTACTTTTTTGTCAAAAGCATAATTTTTTAGCAAAACATAACCTTAAATATATTTAAATAGTAATTTAACATTTAAAAAATTTAAAAATTAAAAAAAAACATTAACAAATCAAAAAATAAAACAAAAAAGTAATTTACTTAAAATATTATAAAAACAATTTTAAAATAAACCCAACTTAATCATTTTAATAATTAAAAAAACCCCAAAATTGTTAAATTTTGCTTGTAATATAATATAATCCATAAGTTTCCAAACAATTCTACACTCAGTGCTATAAATGCAGGTGTGTTTGGTAAAACAATTCTACACTCAGTGGTATAATTGCATGTGTGTCTGGTAATTACAATGGATTATGGGGTCATAAATGCTCTTTATTGCCTGTCAAAGTTACTATATAAGGTTGCAGAAAATCACAACAACTTATTTTAGTGTCCTCTGTTTTAATATTAAATGTTAATGTTTTTTATTGTTTTTATTGTTTTTAATGTTTTGCATGTTGTTTGTAAATTTGCTTATTGGTTATGTATATATATATTGTGCTGTTAGGCTTGGTGGTCTTACTGACGAGTGCAACACCAAGGGCGTTTAAGACTAATGCACAAAACGCCAACTGGAACCTGCTGGGGACAAGGAGCTTCACGTTGATTCATTTTAATCCGTAATGCATCCTTGACTTTCAGTGGATTCCAATGTGCATCAGTGTGGACTTTTTTGTTTGCTTAAGTGTTGTTTTGAAATCACTGGCAAGCAATTAGTTCACATTTGTTTGTACTGTTTGAGATAGTGGTTATGTATAAGTTAATATTATTTTATTTTTAGCTTCAGCTTTTAGCTTCAACTTATTCAGCTTAAAATCACAGGCTGCTCATATAAGCTGTTATAGCGCGTTTCATAGTCGCCTTATAAAACTTATGTGACAGTTCTGGTGATTACTTTGTCGTGGGATCTTTAATAACTTGCTGATGTGGATATAAAAAGACAGAGCATAGTATATAAATAAGTGCCTGCTTTTTATGTTCCGTCTAGAAAGTTTACTATCAAAAAAATGGAACAACATGTTGCTATATAACTTCAAAAAATTTCTTTATACAATTTTACGGAGTTACCCAGACTTAATTTTTGTATAGTATACTGCTTAAAATTACATTGAATTTTTGAATATGAAAATAATTGTATTCATATCATGAGGAGACCATGACGTTTCATTTAAAATGAGTAAATTTTTTAATGTTTTATATCTTTAATAAATGACATTGAATTCAATTCATTAAAAGGCGGAAATTCTAGCAAAAGACAAAACAAAGTTTCGAAAAAAAAGCCTTATATTAAATGGAATAGTATAAAACTACATAAGTCTAAAAACTAAATGCCAGAAAAGACTGAAACAAGTCTCTTTAAAACCTGTAAATTAATAACAGATTTTGTAAAATTTTCAGAAAAAAAACCGGCAATAAAAACAATACGTGTAAAAGCTTCTCTAGTTTGTGTTTTGAAATTTATTTTATAAAACTTGATTCACATAAATTTCTCTTAAAGTGGATTAACTTTTTACATGAGTTAACCAGCTGTAAATACCACAGTATTAGTTAAGTCACACGTCGTCAAAAGATACAAAAAAGTATAATGCAAGCGTCACAAGTTAAAGTTTGTAATTTATCATTATTTTCATATAAAGCAAAACATACCGCCATATTAACGGCTTTTTAAAATCAAATATCAAGTTTTAAGTCCGAAAAACATTGAAAAATTCAGATTTAATATAAGGCGACTTTTAATTTAACAAATACATTGACAGCTAATTTGTTTTATGTAATAAATAGAAACATTAAAGAAAAAGTCGCCTTATATTAAATTTGAATTTTTCAATGTTTTTCAAACTTAAAACTTGATATTTGATTTCAAAAAGCCGTTAATATGGCGGTATGTTTTGCTTTATACGAAAATAATGATAAATTACAAAATTTAATGCGCAATGCGATAACTTATTTTGACAGAAATTTTTTATGGTTACTGTGACGCTTGCATTATACTTTTTTTGTATCTTTTGACGATGTGTGACTTAACTAATACTGTGGTATTTACAGCTGGTTAACTCATGTAAAAAGTTAATCCACTTTAAGAGAAATTTATGTGAATCAAGTTTTATTAATGGTTATAAAACGCAAACTAAAGCTTTTACACCTATTGTTTTTATTCGGTTTTGTTTTTCTGAAAATTTCACAAAATCTGTTATTAATTTACAGGTTTTAAAAAGACTTGTTTCAGTCTTTTCTGGCATTTAGTTTTTAGACTTATGTAGTTTTATACTATTCCATTTAATATAAGGCTTTTTTTTGAAACTTTGTTTCGTCTTTTGCTAGAATTTATTATTAAATTAATCCTACAGGAGAAACTATTTAACCACCTCTCGAGTTGCATAAATTCTTATTCTTACAACAATAGAAAAAATTTAACCCGAGTTTTACCTAGGTTAAATTGATTTTTTACTCGCATCCTTAAGCACGTAAAAAAGTTACCCTGGGATAACTTTTATCCCGCGTCAGAATGCGACCCCTGAAGTCTGCGAAAAACACAGCTTTTGTTTTAATTTAAACGTAGCGAGCTAAGTCAGTTTATTTTATAAATTGCATAAGAAAGGCCAAAATCTCATACAAAATTTTTAATATTTATTCTATTATGAATTTATTAGATAATAAAAACAAAGGAAAAATATATTATGACAGAAAATATTTTTTATGCTTTTTTAATATTTTTCTACACAATAAATGACATTTTTAGATATAAATTGATATATATTTTTTTTATTTTGTTTATTTTAACCATTTCAAAAATTTGAAAATGGATTTGAAAAGAAATGCTGGCATTAATCCAACAACATTCAGTTTTTAAGTAATGTCGCTTCCTGGTGGCATTCGAGCTTAGAAATATTGGCTTATTGGAAAGCTCAGAAATGTGCGCAACTTTCTTTTATTTAAGCATAATGAACCACTTTTTTATTCATAATTTTTTTGATTGTAATGAGGATTTTGAAAAATACACATATATACAAGCAAAAAAAACTTTTTAATCAAACAATAAAAGTCTAACATAAATATAAGAGTTATTACGATCAAAAATCTAAAGGTTGTGTTTTTAAAAAGGGTGATACGGTTTTTCTAAATGTTAAATATTAAATATTATCTGGGCTAAAACGCCAAAATTAATGCCAAATTTTACCGGACCGTACACCATAGTAAAGGTCGATTTAGCCAACGTTACAATTCGGCATCTTAAAAAGCGAAACGCACAATCTTTTATAGTTCATGCAAGTCGATTAAAACTCAAACCCTGGTTGACTGTTATGGCACAGGGACCTACTGCCAAGGCACCTGTTACCGCTCCGGCGGAGCCAATTCAATCCCAAACTACAATCACACCACCCACCCAAGATATGCGCCAATTGCGAGATAGAACTAAAATTAAGAAGCCAGAAAGATATAGCTAAAAATAAGTAATTAAATATATTTATAATTTATTAAAAAAAAAAAAAATTTGATGAAAACAGAAACTATATATATATTTTTGTTGAAGCAAACTTTCTTAATAATAAAATAAAAATTAATTTTTTTGTATATGTTATTGTACCGAGAATCATTTGATTAATGAAACACTGAACTAAGGTTCGACATTGATCATGTTGATTCTAGTGTAATAAACAATATGGGTTTTTAAGGTGTACGCGAACCATGGCGTGACTGGGCGATGGCTGGTATGGCTAACATGGACCGCGCTCTGCTCGGAAGTAGGGATGCATTGAGCACAAGATTTTAATTGTGAGCTGAGCATTACTTAGTACTCACAGTTAAATTAATTGTGAGCTTGAGCCTGAGTACTCACAATTAAATATATGTGAGTATAAACCTGTAAATTAATAACAGGTTTTGTGAAATTTTCAGAAAAACAAAACCGAATAAAAACAATACGTGTAAAAGCTTTAGTTTGCGTTTTTTAACCATTAATAAAACTTAATTCACATAAATTTCTCTCAAAGTGGATTAACTTTTTACATGAGTTAACCAGCTGTAAATACCACAGTATTAGTTAAGTCACACGTCGTCAAAACGATACAAAAAAAGTATAACGCAAGCGTCACAGTAACCATGAAAAATTTCTGTCAAAATAAGTTATCGCATTGCGCAACAAATTTAAATCGAAACAAAATTTAAACCAACATAATAATAAACAACATAATAAAACTAAATTAACGTTTTTTTTCCTCTGAAATATGTAATTTTTTTCTGCAATCTCTTTTCTATGCAGTTTTTTCACAATACTTTTAAACGGCTTTTATCATAAAAATTTTTTTTGCAAGTATAAAATGTTAACAAAATTTTATTTTCGAAAATTTCTTAATACGTTTTACGATTTTTTATCAAAAACTACTATTCTATTAAAAAATAAATCACCGTATATTATAATTTCATATATAACACTTAAATTCCCATAAAAATCTAAATTATACTAATTTAATAATTAAAACAACAAAACAAAAAATATTATTAATAGGTAGACCAGCCCAGTGTCGTGCATTTTGAAAAGTAGGTAACTAAGTTCCTAGTTTTTACCTAGTTATTTTTGGCACATTTTACCTAGTTATTTTTTACTTAGTTTTAAGTTTTTACCTAGTTACCTAGTTTCTAATTTGGGATTTACTTAGTTGTTTACCTAGTTCTTATAGTTTTGAATTTTTTAGGGTACCTGTAAACTAAAATAATTAAAGTAAATACATATCATTTTATTGCATTTTATTTTTTGTCTTATACGAGCGATAGCTATGCTTTTAGACTAAATTTCGCGGTAATTTTTGGAGACAAATTTTTGTTAAGTTTATTTAGAAATTCTTCTTATTATATAATTTTACCAAAACTTCGTTCTATCATTTATTGTTGATGTAAATAAAACAATTTTTATCTTTTAAAGGTTTTAACGACTGTTTAAAATGCCAGCTTGATAAATTTCAGCAAGCAGATACTGAAAAAAATCACATACATTAAAAAACTTTCGAAAAAAAAACCTTTTGAAATGGTTTAAATAGTCTGCGTAAGTGGAGTTTTTAGTAATGTAAAAAATATTTCTTGCGTTTCGTTTCAGCTGAATATTGCTTTTTTAAATATCAAATTTTTGGAATTGGAAAACGGCAAATTTTTTTCCTCAAAAAACAAAAAAATAATTTTAAAATCGGCAGGGATAACAGTGTTAGGTCTCCGTGAGGTAGTTTGTAATGTTTTACCTCTTTTGTCGCTTGATTTTACTCACAGTTGTTTTGTATTCGCGGCAGCTTTGGCGTAAAATTTTATTAAAAGTAAAAAATGGAATAAAATATAACAAATTAAAATAAAATAACATGTAAATAGTTTTTCCTGGCAATTTTTCTGCAACTAAAAAAACGTTTTGAAGTATGAAGTAAGAAGACTTTTAGCTAAATGTCTGAAGTATGAAAGCAAGCAAATTAAACTCAACAAAATAAAAGATATTGATGAAAAATTATTTTATTTTAATTATTTAGGAAGAAATGACAATTACAAATTGTAGCCCGTCAAGCCTCTTTATAAATGTTAAAGCGTGTGTCAATTTAAGATTAAATACAAGCTAAGTCGCGCAGTTGATTATTTAATAAGAAACGGGGGTCACATAGGAAAACTATCCAAAAAATTTTTGGATTTATTTCTCTTAGTTTTTAAATCCAAACAATTGATAACAATATAGTTTTTATTTATTTATTACAACCGGTGGTAAACGGTTTCGACTTTAACCATTATACATCTTCAGTTTTTACGGAACAAATGCATAGCTTATCTGCAGTTATTCTTTAGTTTCATGTATCGATTACTAGAAAAACTCAAACTTTGATAGCAGTTATAGGCAAATTAAACCTTAATGACATCGATGATTTGCTATATTAAATCGTCTATTTAACAACAAAACCATTTAAAATTTCCGTAAAAACGTTTAAATATTAAAGATTACATACCATATTTTAACAATTATTTATCAAATTACTCAATTTGACAACAAAAATGCAATTTTTTAAAAGGTTTAAGTATTCTAATTTTTGTATATTTTGTAAAAAAGCGAAAATTAAAAGAAAAACATGTGTTATAATTCGTTTTCAAAAAACATGTCATAACCGCACAAATTTAATTGGTCCGTTCATGTTCGCCATACAACTTACAGCCAGATATAATTCACCATAGACAACTGGATTTATACCATCTAAAAATATTGTAATTTCAACTTCATAATAATATTACAATAATAAGGTTCGACTGAATAATCAGTCGCATACATTCACATACAATCAATCACATGACATGAATTCTAAGTACTAAACTATACTTGTTGCGGATTAAATCTAGAAAAAACCAATACTTAGTTTTACTTATTTTTTATCTACTTATTTTTTGTTACCTAGTAACTTTTTTACTTAGTTTTTTCAAAAAAAAAAAATTACCTAGTAACTTTTACCTAGTTTTAAATTTTGAAAATGCACCACACTGGACCACCCATATTTATTAGAAACTAAGCAAATAATTATAAATAGTACCAAATGTGGATAATCTAAAAAAAATATGTAGCTGTAATAACCAATAGTGTTAATTATCAAATCAGATTTAACACACACGTTCATCTAAAAACTTTACGACCGCTTAAATGTCCAAATATGCTAAAATAGAACGATTTCAACCAATTTTACCTTATTTCTACTAAGTAGTTATATTGAGTTGATTGTAATTTACGTTATGATAAATAAAAAAAACTTCATGCGTCGATCTAAAAAACCCCACTCCATCAGAAAATATTTTGATACTAGTAAATTATTTACCATTAAACGATCCTGTGGTTTTTGGATTCACATCTTGTCTTTAGACGTATCTATGGTTTTATGAATGGGTATGCATAGTTTTTGCTTGGACGCGCAGTTTTTAGATGGAGACGCGGTCTTTAGACTGCAAATAGATCATTTTTCATTCAGCATACCTAGGGTACAAAATTTAGGTAAGGAAATATTATATTTCTTACTCCACTAAAAGATATATAAGTAGGAAAAAGCATCAACCTGTATTTTTATTATTGATGTCATTTCTTATAACCACAAGAATTTTAGTTTTCAACCAAAATAAAATCTGAACGCTATTTTGGCGGCTTAACGTTATCTATATTTATATGTTAAATTGTTGATTAGAAATTGCAGGGTTACCCAATTAAAGCTTAGTTTCTGAATTTCCATTTCTAAAAAAATTAAATCTAGGTATTATAAACAAAAACAAACACTCGTGTATTTAGTTTTGATCTTTAATTCTTCGATTTTTGTAACTCAAGTCTTTATATCTTCGAATTTTGGATCTCAAGAACGCCTTCATAGATTTGTGGTTTTTGTCTTGGTGTGTTTTGAACCACTTAATCCGGTAAGGACGGGGTGCCTGAATTGGGAAAAACGGTATTTACCTGCCTTCTAGCTGCCTCCATCAAAAGTTTTGCTGCTTCCTACCTGCCTCCGAGGCAGTTTTAGCTGCCTCCTACCTGCCTCCTAACCTGTATATGCTTCAAAATAGGAGGCAGGTCACCTGCCTCCTACTTGCCTCTGAAGTAGTTTTACCTGCCTCAACCCTGCCCCCACCCTGCTTCAATTCTGCTTCCGAGGCAGTTTTACCTCCCTTTTACCTGCCTTTAGTCTTCCAAAGGCAGATTCAAGAGCCGTCCTTACCGTATTACAACTTTTTAAACCAGCCATAACTCCTTTAGAATAACACTGCCAACTACATTTCTCTGCTACCTGCGGCGAAGGTGTTATTGAGAATAAATTAATCCATGGTAAGCTGCCTATTGACACTTTGATAGGCCCTTTGCTATTGCTGTTGACCTCACCCATGAGAACCAAACTGACAAGACTGAATAAGACAGGCTGCATAAATGATTTTTTGTTTCGTTCAGTAGTTTGACAGAACACTAAAAAAACAAAACAAAACAACTTTGGCTTTTTTTAAAAGTTCTTTGGATTTTTCCTTTGGACGGAATATAAAAATATGTTTAAAAATATCCTTTGTATTTTGTTTTTTGGATTTCTTCTAGGTTTTTTTCGTTTGGACACTTTGGAAAAAGTATGAGCCCAACCTTAAAGCAAAGATATGTTTTTTTTTTAATTTTAAGCAAAAAATCGATTAAAAAATTTAGATTAACCAAAATTTTTGGCTATTATTTAAAAAAAAACTATTAAAACACTTGAAGGGAAAGGAACGCGATATTTTTGTTTGAGAATGTTTTTTTTTTGAGCTATTTGAATACTTTCCGTACACAACAAATAAAAAAAAATTAGAATTATAATACAAAATGGAAAATCTTTGAAAGACGCATTATAACCACACTGCAATATTTGTTCTAAAACGGCGAAATTTTCTTAAAAGCATCCTAGTACAATCAAAGTGGACTTCTGCCAAGGTACTTAAATACCTTGGTGATAAGAGTACAGAGTTACGTGTATATAAAGTATTGCAAGCTCCACACGTGAAAATGTACATATAACAAACTCATCATTTATCCAAACAAAAAAAAAAAAAGAAATTGGTCATTTATTCAAAACAAGCCATTGAGATAATAAGAACTAGAAAAAATGATTTTGCAGTTAGGCAAACAGTTTAAATTGAAAATAAATAATTTTCAAGTTTTCAAAATTCAAGTTTTCTTTCAGATAAAGGAACAAATTCCAAGGCGTTTAATATTTTGTGTGGTGCATAAATTCACGTGTGGAACTTGCAATAGTTCCTATACATGTAAATCTGTAATTTTATCACCATGGTATCCCAACACCTAGGCAGAAGTCTTTTTTTGACTGTACCACTACCACAGCGTAAGAAAAAATCCGCTCTTACACATATTGCAGTGGGGATATAATGCGTCTTTCAACGATTTTTCATTTTGTATCCTGCCTCTGATGATTTTTAGTGTAAGGAGAGTATTCACTATGTGAATAAGCTTAAACCTAAACAAAAGCTGAAGCCTATATCAGCCTAAGTCTTAGCCTAATCCTAAGCCAAAGTGAATCATAACCCTAAGCACAAGACATAAACAAAAAATAAATTCATTATTCCTTTGAATTTTTTTGATTATGTTTACTTATCTATTTTTGATTACAATCAATATCATATTTTACTAAAAAACAACGAGAATTAAATATGCCGTCATATCTGCAATTTTTTTCTAAGTGCGGTCATATTTTGAAAACTTGGAGTCATGTGCGATAGGCCACTTTGAGCGTAAATGGGACATAATTTAATGAATTAAATACATAAAATACATAAAAGAACAATAAAACGCAGTAATTTGAAATATTTGTTATATTTTAGAATCCATAATAATAAAAATAAGTAACTATAACACAAAATCATATTTTTTTATAGCAGAAGCGAGCCGGCGATGGATATTCCATATTACTGCCTTATACCCTATATTAGCACAGTTGTTGATGTAAAATTTAATTTTATTGTATACGGTTTTTACTTACTAGGTTAAAGTTTGTAGCCGTATGGCTGTGTTTACGTGTTGGTTTTTATTTGTACAATTTTATTTAGTAAATCGCCGGCTATAAAAGGCGCAGTTTTTATGTAAAAGGGTTATTGTATAAACTTTTCTTTAGTTTAGTTTAGTTTAGTTAATCGTGCACCCAGTTGTCGAGTAATCGATTAACTGTCTGTAATTATAAAATGCAGGTTGTTATATGTTGATTTAAATTGTGCAATTATATTTTTGCAATTAGTTACCTTATAAGAGTTATTAATAACAAGATCCTCAACACAAGACAAGACAAGCCCTAGAGCGGTTGGCGCTCAGCAAGGTAAACGCCACTCTGCTGTGCACTTCGGTGTGCAGTTGTTCTCTGGCTCCGCTAGAGACGGCTTAACCTTGCAAACTCGAGCACAAACTTTTAGGAGACAATTTTGGTGGTTCCTGAGAGCAAAAAAATATTCATTCAAGTCTCTAAAAGTTGTGCTTAAAGCTTACAAACTTAAGCTGTGGTCTTATTTTTTTTACTTTTTCTTTAATAACTGTACTTGGAATGAGCATGTATACCACAGAGGTCAGTAAAAGTGAAAGGGATAGACAGAAAGACTCTCAAATTACTGAGTCGGCGGCTGATCATAGCTCTCTCGGTCATGTAGCCAAAATTGAATGTGAATCTTTTTTGGACTGTTCTTTAAGCGCTTCCGAAAATTGCCAGCGCAAATCTGGTGGCGGTAGCAAAAAGACAGCAAAATTTTTAAAAGTCACCAAATCTAAATTTTTTGCGAATCCAACTGAGTCAAAATTTGATCAAACAGCTAGCAGGTTTATACGGCGCAAAAAAAGGTCAGACGCGAACGCTCGCGCTCGTTTTCCAAAATTATCCGTTTTTCGGAAAATTGCAAAAAACGCTTTATGCCAAGACGATTTGTGTTCGCAAATGGATGAATTGCGTCACGCCTTAGCTCAGTCCCAGGAGCGAAATCGTTTATTGCAGGTGGAGCTTGAACGAAAAAAGTTGGAGACTGATTCTGTGCCTAAAACGCCTAATTCGCGGAACCTCAGGCAGGAAGTTAAGGGACAAGAAAGTATCAAATCTTCCTTAAATAGTCCTGCGTACTTAAGTCCTTTGCGGCCCAAATCCGACCTAGCTTTTCAACCGACGGTTAAAAAACAGATTCCGACAGGTTCAGCTAATGGGCATTTTAAAAACGAAACGCACAAACAACCGCACAGTGTGCCCAAATCGGCGGAATTCGGCAGCTCCTGGCTTGAATTATCGTCGGCTCTTAAATCTGCAATCCCAACTTTAACGCAAGTTTCTAGCGCAAAAAACGAAAATAAAAGCCGCGGTAAGGTTTTTCAAAACCCTAGGATGCCTATTAATGTAACTACTTTTTCGGGAGATAGTAGTGATAAAAGCTTTTGTACATAGCTGAGAACTTTTGATCAGCTTGCTAAAAGTCAAGCTTATATGGAAGAAGAATGTTTAGAATCGTTACCTCTGTATTTAACGGGTACGGCTCATTTCGTGTACCGTAGACATGTTACTGATACTGAGAAATTATCTTATAAATTGTAACGGCAGCACTTGAGGCGAAATTTGCAGTTTGGCAAGTGTTTATGGAAGAATCCGTAAACAATCTCGTACAAAAAAAAGATCAGTCTGTGGTTGATTTTGCCACAGAAATTTTAAATCGTGCAGAAAATAAAAAGATTTGAAAGTAAAAAGTAAAAAGACTTGATCAAAAAGGTTCACGACGTCGTTTGTAAAAATATTTTCATGGCTGGCATAAGGCCTGAGCTCACGACCGAATTTTCGGATAACACGGGTGATTTTAATGATACCGTTCGATTGATTAGCTGCTATTGCCGAATCAAAAATTCGCCTCAAGGGTAGCCAAGCTCGAGGTCATAATGTGCAAAGTGCGCCAAAAAATTTGGCCGCGGTCAGTCAAAATGCAGCTAACGTTCCTACAAACAAAGTTTCTAACCTTGCAGAACAAATTGTCTGTGTACTTTCGCAAAATTTACTGCAAGATCAGACACAATCAGTTAAAGTTTCTACTAGTGTTTAAAAAGTACTCTACTCACCTGACACATTTAATTAATTATTGATTAATTATTTGCCACTAAACTCCAATTAAGTAATTATTGATTAATTATTTGACCACAAAATGCATTTGATTAATTATTAAAAAATTAATTCGATAAAATCGTAAAAAAAGTACTAATTAATTAAATTTTATAAAGTAATCATAATTAATGTCCAAAACCTTTATATAAGTGTCTTTTTTTGGTAAAAGTTTTGGTAACCTTTAATTTCTTTGTGACCCATCTAAATTGGTAAAGAAAACATAGTTTTGAAATAGTATTGTATAAAATAACACTCAATAATGTGAAAGCGCATGGGTATTGGTGGGTAAGCGCAAGCGCATGGGTATTCACTCTGGTAAAAACGATAAGTTTCCTAATCAGTCTCGTCAAAATTTTTTTAACAGAAACGGATATCGCAAAAATAATCATACTGAGTTTAATAGGCGCAACCAAAATTCACCCGCTTTTAAATATCAAACTAGCCTTGAAAAATGCTCTAAGAATAGAGCAAGAAAAAGGGGCGATTTTTCCCCGGGCGTATGTTTAGACAGAAAAAATGTGGACTAGTCTGAGATGGAGATTATGTGGACTATTGAAAGATTGCAATTGGTTCGGCCAGCTGCTCACTAAATAAAAATTTCGACCATATGATAATGATTTGTTTATACATTGATTTAATCACACAACACTGTTGCATTTTTTTTAGTTTGATGAAATGTCAATTGAAAAAATCATACTCACAGCAATCTTTGACAAGCGCGAAATCGCCACTTTTTCAAATTTATAGTTGTTTCTTACACATACAAATATAACCTTCAAATTGAAAAAGTGGCGATTTCGCTCTTGTCAAAGATTGCTGTAAATATAATTTTTTCAATTGACCGGCATTGACTTATTTGTTTCTTTTTTAGTTATGTTTTTGCAACATATCCTGCAAGTAGCCATATTACCGGTTTGAGAAACAGATCGATAAGAAAAAAACTTTATTTTTCAAAATAAATGTTTCGTGGTAAAATAAAAAGACACTTAAAGAACGCTTGTGCTGGGATGATAGAGTTAAGAAAAGACAAAATTCTGTGGAAACAGCAATAAAAAGAGCCGCAGGCTATAAATTTTGGCAATGTTTGATTAGAAAATCAAAAAGCCCATTTCAAATGGTATGAATGCGTTCATGATTTTAAATTTTTAACAATTTTGTATTAAAAGAGTTTAAGTGGAATGCACAAAACAGAAAAACAAAGTAGCAAAAAAGCAAAAGAAGAAAAAAAGCAGTAGGCCCCTAACTGGATACAAAAAGAAAGTAGGGTTACATAATAAAAGTGTAAAAATCCGTTTGATCTTGGGTAAAAATCCAAATTTGGGATAAATAAAAAAAATTTATCGTGAGCACAAAGAAAAAACCGACCACATTAGATGAAATTATTTCAACCATTTTATCGATATTATCCATGTCCAGTTTATAATCGTGCTATTTTTGCCTGATTAACACCCACATTAAATTTCCAAACAAATAATGCTATATTTTGCAAGATCTCGATGCGGAAAATCGAAATTTTTCATGCTTTTAAAAACAGTCTGAGGAGACCTTAACTCGTTCCTGGGTCTGCCTTCTCCTCGGTTACAACCGTGAAACCTTTATATGACCTATGTCTTACTTTCATAAATCGCAATTTTTTGCACGAGTAGTGCCCAGTGAGCGGGCAAATTGAAATGTTCAAAGCTATGCGATAGCAATATGTATATATTTCTCACCCATACAGTGTATTAGGTAAGATATTTCATGTTGCAAAAATTTGCATATTACTGCCGTACAGCTTTAACCATTTCAATTTGCTCCATCACTGGGTAATATTACTATTACGCACAAAAAATTATGTATGGCAGAAGTATAACCTAGGTCATGCGTAAAGTTTACCGCGGTCAGGATTACATGTGGCATTTGGATCTACCTTGTCATTGATTGCTTCCTGCATCAACTCATTAATTTTCCTTTGATCTTTTTGAGGATTGTCAGATTCCTGGAGGCTAGCAACAAAAGCTAAGGTGGAATGATCCCGCATCAATTTAACTTTTCTTAGTTAATCCTTCATCCACGGTATAAGCTCCTGAATCACTTTTGAGCAGATTTAAGCTATCACATTTTCATCAATACCCAAACATGGTGTAATGCAATATCTCAACAAATACTGCATCAATAAGCTTATCAATCAAGGTAATAAAAGAAAGTAAAAAGCCGCTTTTTTAAGTGAATCTTTTGTAATTTTAAATTTTTTATTACAATTTAGCAAACTTAAGTGCAGAATCAATAATTTAAACCCTGAAGGTTTAGAATAATTTCAAAAAGGTATACAATGTGGTCTTATTTTACTATATA